>JAUEJJ010000046.1:1252464-1266620 GCA_032164275.1 Synergus coniferae
TTTTTCACAATTTAAACTTTCTTAATCTGAGCAGCCGCTCATTATGAACCATTAAATGCAATTGATTTAAAAATCTCAGTATATTCTAATTTTTGAGAATATCCCTCGAAATATTCTCCAGGATCGTACCAACTTTACATATATTCTCTAGAATTTTGGAATATGTACCTCTATTCATAATACAAAGAAAAATTCTATCTCTACTCCTCTTGATTCTATATCCTCTATTTTTCTGAACAATTAGCTACATCACTTTTAAGATAGTTATTATCCTTTTCGATGACGTAGTCTACACATAGTTCTTCGAAAATGGCAGGGAAAAGGAATATTTAACATTGGGAAATAAAATACAAGGCAATTTTTTCATCGTTAGTTAATACCAAAACGGAATAAATTCATGCCTGCTCATGCAGGTTGCACATGCAAATTAGACTCAATGAAGGTCTCACGGAAATTATTGCTAATCATTTTCACTTTTCACGTTCAAGTCCTACCTCAATGAAGTATTTAATTTTTAAATTACATGCAGATAGTACAGGGAGAATTTCAATCAAGAAAAAAAAGTTAAAACAGATATTATCGCAATACGAATTATTGCAGCGAAAAATATATCTGCTTTAACATGTTCATATTTAAAAGTTTCGAATTTTAATTCTATTTGGATCTATTTTGCTAACTCGATATTCGATTCTAAAAGTCTAGAAAAAAAAAAGCAAAATCTAAATACTGGCGAGCAACATGAGCCACATCAAGAGCCCGAGCTGTTCATTAATACCCGTTCATGAAACATTACTTTGGTATATTTGATTCAAAACTTACCGCCCTCATCTTCACTATCGCTCATAAATGTTTCCTGCATTGACTCTGGAGCTTGGACTCTATATTTCTCCTCGATGGTGATTGTGTGAGTTGTCGTAATTGTAGTTTCTGTTACAACCTTCAAGGTTTCAACAACGCTGATGTATCCCAACTTGTTTGCGATGTCCAAAGCAGTTTGTCCATTCTTTGAAGAAAAAAAATTTAATATTTAATAGAATTAATCTAGGATGATCTAGACCACTGGTTTAAAAAAAGAACTTACATTTGTTACACCGTTGGGTTTCGCCTTACTTTCAAGAAGTAAATTAATGATGAGTGTGTGGCCCTGCTGAGCAGCTTGATGCAGAGGTGTATATCCAGCATTCGTGCTGCTATCAACCTCAGCTCCAGATCTTAAAAGAAACCGAACCATGGCTGCTTGTCCAAAGTGAGATGCTATGTGCAACGGTGTATAACCAGCCTGTCAAAAAATCATGAAATGAAGCATGCACTCTCGAAACACTCCACCAAACACGATAAGCCGCTTAATTAAACTTCATTTCAACTCTTCTTAGAAAGCTTAGAACATTTTCGGATTGAATCGCTACTCAGAATGACAAGGATCCTTCAGCTCGAATCGATCAACTGAAGTCTATTCACACCAGAAAAAAAGGCTGACCTGAACTGGAGCACGACAAGAACAATTAGAATGTTTGTTATACATTCTATAGTAATTTAATTATGAAGTATACCTTCTATCTTGAGCATATGACATGCCTTTTGTTTACATTTCAAAAATGTATTAGAGAAAAAATATACAATGGAAGAATTCGAACCTTAGTTTTGGCATCGACTTGAGCTCCATTCTTGACAAGAATAGAGGCGACGTTGACTTTGTCTTCTTGTGCGCATAAGTGAAGCGGTGTGAGTCCGTTCTGTAAGCATTAAAGTTGTCTTTAAATTTTAGAAATTTAATTTTAACTCCTGGTATTTGGATGACGTGAATATTTTATTGTTAACCTTTGCTTTGTGATTAGTGTCTGCTTTGTGTTCGATGAGTAATGTAGACATGTCTGTATGTCCTTCTTGGGCACTCAAATGAAGTGGAGTGAAGCCAGCCTTTGATTCGGCGTTTGCTTGTGCCCCGTATTCTAGCAAAGTGGTGGCAATGTCCATCTGGGGAAATAATGTAATTAAATTAATTTAAAATCTTTTTTTTTAATGTTTTATTTTAAAGATATACACCTGACGGGTAATTATTTAACCTTAAGAACAGCACCACCTGTCAAAATACCCTTTTTCTCATTTGAAATGAGAGGACTATTTATTTTTCAAGATAAAAAGTAAGCGCAAAGATTTATTCGGTTGAAAGCTAAATTCAAAGAATTGATTTTTAATAATTTTTTCCAAATATACAACAAAAAATAAAGACTTCTTGTTACACGTGAAAACCGGCATTTTTAAAATGAAGTAGAGTAAAGTATTAAAAAGCCTTTCGAAGTTACTCATTGCAACATACTTGGGAGTAAGTTTCCTTAATTTAGAGATAATTACATATTCTGAATTCCTATTTCAATTATACCTGATTCTTACGAGCAGCAATATGCAGCGGCGTGTGGCCATTTTTGGCCATGGCATGAGGCGAGGCACCTTTTTCGAGTAAAAGTAGTGCCACATTTTGGTGATCGTAATGCGATGCTACATGTAAGGGCGTCACTCCATTCTGTAGCATTAGTCATGCAGTAAAAAGTTTCATTAAATATGAGTCAATTCACAAATTTGCGTGTTTATGTACGTGCTTGAAGTTTTGAACGTTCAAATAAACGACATTTTGTACTGATTACTTTCTAAACCAGAAAAAGTGCTAAAATATTGGTTCATTTCCATGGAACTTAATTTCAACATTCAGGACTTCAAGTACAATGTTTATTTACAATAACATAGACTAGCTTTTAAAGCAAATTATTTCATTTTCAATTACTGTATACTCACTCACAATTACAATAAATTGACAAAAATAAGACAAACCTTCCCCTGAGCATCGACAGGTGCGTCTTTCTGAAGCAAAAGTCTGGCAACAGCCATGTTTCCATACTTCGCTGCGAGATGCAAGGGAGTGAAGCCTTTTTTAGTAGTGGCGGTAAGCGAAGCTCTGTTTTCTAACAAAACAGCCGCAACCTGTACTCGTAAAAAGATATAAAGAGTTATGCTTCGTATAACTCGAAATTAAAGAATAGTTGTTAATTCGAAGTTTACCTCTTCTTGACCCTCTTTGGCTGCAATATGTAAAGGCGTGTAGAGATCCTTCGTTGTGGCATCGACGTCAGCTCCGTGCTGGCGTAACAACATTACAATATCAACATTGCCCAGTCTTGAGGCGATATGAAGAGGAGTTTGCTCTTCCTGAAATCAATAATTTACATTTTCAGATATGGTAAAGATTATAGAATAGCCTTGCGGTTGAAGTAAATGGTTAAATAACGGGAATTTAAAGTTAGATTAGACTTACTCTCGCTCTGGCGTCGACTTGGGCTAAATTTCTTAAAAGTATCCTAATGATGTCAGTCTGATTCGCTCGAGCTGCGAGGTGAAGAGGTGTTTCACCTCGAACTGTTCGAACGTCTGGACAAGCTTCGTGCTGAAGTAAATAGATTACAATGCTCATGCTGCCCATGAAACTAGCAACGTGTAAAGGCGTCAGTCCCGACTGCAAGAAATAAAAATTGTTAATATGTAGTTTCTAAAGTGATAACAGATAGTAATATCTAAAATATATCCTGTAACGTAACGTTCAATTTGTGCTGTTGATCAAGTAAAATATTACAAATAAAATAACGATTGTAAATAATAGTAAGAATAAAATAAAATAAAATTGCAAAAAATGAAAAAAAACTCACCTCTGTCGTGGCTTCGATGCTGGCTTTATGTTTTATAAGCAATTCGACAATTTTAAGTCTGTTCTTTTTACAAGCAATATGAAGAGGAGTAAATCCATTGAGTGCTCTTGCGTTTGGATCCGCGTTTCTGTCCAGAAGAAGCTTCGCTACGCGGACGTGACCACAATGAGATGCTACGTGTAAAGCTGTTAAATAATCCACCGTAACTTCGTCCACGGGTGCTCGATGGTAGAGTAAAATCCTAGCCGCATCCACATGATCTCCTTGGGAAGCCATGTGTAGAGGAGCGAGGCCATTCTAATAAAACGAGATACAATCGACAATTAAAGCATTGGAAACAACTTCGTTCTGATTTTATTTGAAGAAACTGAAAACTGGAACAAGAAAGTGACGGGTAGTGAAGTGTCTGATAAATCGTCTTTCTGATAAAATCTAGATTAGCGAGTGTTAAAATCTCTGAACTATTTAAGTCTTAAATTTAATTTTTATATTTAATTCTATATTTAATTCCACAAAATAAAAAGAGAAGTTTCTTGGATGAGGAGGTTCTTCAAATAATTTTTTCTAAAAAGATTTATGAACCTTTGATTTTGAACCGATTGGTGCTCCTTTCTCTATAAGGATATCGACCACTTCGTGATGCCCTGATCTTGCAGCGCAATGAAGTGGCGTGAGGCCATCTCTCGTTTTTGCTTCGATGTTCGCGCCTTTACTTATAAGAAGATTGACCATCTTGACCTTTCCCCATTTAGCTGCCACGTGCAAAGGCGTAATATTGTGCTAGAATAAGAATAATATGAATAAAAAGAAGAAATTAAAATAGCACTTCTGGTAGTTGTTTTAAAATTAATAATAAATAGGAAAATATAATTTTCCCTCATATAAGTTGCTGAACCATATTTTTTACCTTGGCAGCGAAATTCACATCTGCTCCTCTGTCGTATAATAAAGATGCTATTCTATCATTGCCATAGTGAGCAGCAATGTGAAGAGGTGTGAATCCACTTTTCGATGTTACATCTGGATTGTGGTCGTTCTATTGAATAGAGAATAAATATTTATAAATTATTTTAAAAATCATCAAAATTCGTAAATGCATTTAAGAAATGAACTTCAAATAAAGATTTAACGAACCTGTAAAAGCAACGCCGCTGCCTTGCAATCGTCCTTTTTAGCAGCAATATGAAGAGCTGGTAAACGAACTTTTCCACGAGTATCGTTCTCTAGAAGAACAGCTACGACCTTATCGTGCCCCTGTTGCATCGCCACAGCCAATGGGGTAAAACCATCCTGGAAAGAGATTCGATCCAGTATTAAATTTTTAAATGGAATATTTCTGGAGTGAAGGAGCTTTAATTTATCGAGTAAAGAGTTAAAGATGGAAATTAAAACGAATCGCTATCCTAAAAGGATATCGTAATTAAGAGTTACCTCTGTGGCGAGACTTTGATTGGCACCCATGTTGAGCAGGAACTTAACGACGGAGTCGTGGTTCTCCTGAGCAGCCATGTATAAGGGCGTAAATCCATTTTGAGACTGTACATTAACTGAAGCACCTTGTTCAACTAGTAATCGTACCACTTCCTCTTGACCAGCTAAAATTGACAAATTTTTTTATAAAATATTTCAAAAAAGGATATGATTGCTTAATAATTAATATTAATAAAATCTTTACCAAGAGAAGCAATGTGTAATGCGGTATTTCCTTTTTTTGTGGCAGCATCTACGATGGCACCTCTAGATAATAATTCTTTTACAATTTCTATATGACCATCTTTCGCAGCCAAATGCAGAGCATTTAATCCATTCTGAAATAAAAGAAAGTGGTGTAAGTACGTTACCGGAAATTCTAAACTTGGAGAAAAATACAAAAAAGGAACCTTTATTCAGTTATGTGGTTTCCATTCTATTTTCAAACAATTTTCTATGACCATAAAAAAATATTTCCCGTCAAAAAAATACTTACAGCATTTGAGGCGTTGATATCCACTCCAGATTCTAAATATTCTAAAACTTTCTCCAATTCTCCTGCTCTTGCTGCTCTCAAAAATGCTGTGCTAGGGTCACTCTGTAAACATAAAAAAAGAGATTTTGGTTATTTTATAAAATAGTACCATTTCAAATTAGCACATATCCGAAGAAAATAGATTTTAGAATAAGAGTTTTTTAAATAATTTAGAAGCATAAATTCGATTTTTTATTTCTCGCAATCAAGTTCAAATACTATTTTTTCATTCACAATTATAGGGACCTGTGAAGTTTTATAGCTTCTCATCGGAGCGAATGAAAACATTTACTTTAATGTATTCGAGTTTGGGCCAACACGGTCAGATGAAAGAGACATGCGTTTGGGCGTTTTGACGTTAATGAGACCATCAAGTAAAGAAAGTTGAAGTGAACAGTTTTGCAGCTTTTTTAATGTCAGCGTATTGATACTGCCTTTAATATATGACATAAAAACTATGGCAGAATTGTCAAAAATACCAAGTTTTCAATAAACCTTCAAATTTTCAATAAAAGACAAATTTATTTAGGGAATTTTTTTTCTTTATTTAATCTACCCCAACTTTTAAAGATCATGCGAAGGTTTCCTAACGCATCACGTGTATCCATTTGTCACCGAAATGTTCGTGAGGTCTCTGGATATCACTCTCTCGTATGATCAGTAATAGAGTAGTTTCTATTTCCACTTTTATAGCCTTTAGAGGCATAAATAAACGTGAGAAATGTCAAGCATTCCCAAGTTAGTTTTAAAGAGCGAAAATAGAACTTTATTTGTACGGGAAAGTAAAATTAGTCTTTAAAGACTGATGCTACTTTCGCTGATGTCAAAAAAATTAATAATACTGTTTTACTTCTTTTAATCAGTAAAAAAATATACATCATATAAAATATAAGAATACTGCACAAAAAATGTAATAAGCTTATATATAGTAAATAGTATTTTAAGATATTTAATTATTATCTAAGAGATATGTCAAAGGATTTTAGAGAATGTGATGCTAATCTCTCAAGTTGAGAATTAATTTGAGAAATTAGTATACTTAATCTTATGTTGCAAATTCGTGAGGAGGCTTTCATCTATTAGTATATGAGCGCACTGATTCAGAGATAAGAAACTCATTGCACCGTTCAAGTGCAACGATAATGCGCGCAATGCAGACATGTTACTATACAGTTGGTATGTAACGGTAAGTGGTTCAAGGAGTAAGTTCAATGCGTGATAAATTCTTAGGTTCACATACATGTGTACCAACTGCGAATACGTGTGTATGGAATTAAGTAACATTTATCACTCGCTGAAGAGAAACAAGAGCTAAAAAGTTAATTGCAGCAGCGTCCACGTAACAGTTCTGTATACTTCTTTCTACTTGATCCGAAGCGCTTCCTACTTTCCTTCATTAACTACTATTATACATGATTGACGGGATTCAATCTATCAAAGATAAAATCCTCCAATCTCCCATAATCCAGATTGAAACTTCTTTCAATTAATCGTTAATTAAATCGGATTAATTTTTAAGTGGCTGTAAATTTTCTTCAAGCGATCGTAAAAGTACTACTGTTAACAGAATGATATAGCTTTTGATAAAAGTTTCCATCGATGTTGAAATCATAAAAACAAGATACAGATGTCTGCTAAATCTCTTACAACTCGAAAATATTCGAGGAATTCGTGAAATGCAGAGGCATCAAGTGTGGTCGAAAATTGTTTGCTTATTTTCAATAAATTCGGAAAAGAACAATCTATATGTTCGAGTAAAATGGAAAAGAAAGAGTTCATTCACATTTTCTCATTATCAGAAAAGTGTAGGCGCCGGCGTACCGTGCCG
Source organism: Synergus coniferae (assembly GCA_032164275.1). Taxonomy (NCBI): domain Eukaryota; kingdom Metazoa; phylum Arthropoda; class Insecta; order Hymenoptera; family Cynipidae; genus Synergus; species Synergus coniferae. Next base: position 1,259,993 of record JAUEJJ010000046.1, read on the forward strand.
TGGTATGTGAGAGAGAGAGTATGTATACGCATACACGAGAATTAAATAATCGATTTATGAATCATCGCCCTCGTAATCTGCACACATGCATCTTATCTCAATACTTTTGTTTCATGAGGTACAATTTCTGCTCTTGCAAATGCAGTTATTAATAATAAGATATTTATAGATATTTATAGAAACAAAGTTATCAAAGAAGATATTCAAGAATTCAAACCTATAACAAGAAAATTTATTCATCAGTTCCCATTATTTTTTCAGTAATTATAATTTCATTAATTTGTTCCTTTTTTCTAAAAGTCTCGTCTTTGTTTTCACTCTTCCATAATCCCCTAAAGGGACAGCATTTATAAAAAAGGACTCTCTAAGAACTCCTTTGAGGGTGAGCTGAATTCTTGCAGAAAAATTTAATTAATTCATTTAACAATTAGTTTAATAGCTATAGCTAAACAAAAGGGACAAGTTTTCCCTCAGGTTTGTGGCTCCGTTTTTCCTGAGTTTGGTTTGGGTTGGGTGTTTTACTGGTTAGTGGTTATACTGGTGGTTCTCGCGTGGGGCGCCGTCGAGTCTGGGGTAATGTTCTAGGGGTGAGAGAACTCTGTTATTTCCTTACATTGAAGCATACATTCACTAAGTTCATGTGAAACGTATATGTGCTGAAGACCCAGGACAAATATTTGCATAAAATAATATCCTTCAATCAAATATTGGCAAAAAAAATGTAATTTCTGGAGTCATGTATTTCCATAGCAACGCATAAGCAAAAGATCTCGTTTCTTTCCAGCAGTGCTTTCAGATCCAGCTAGAAATTTACCTCCTCCACATCTACTATTTTATCGAAAAAAAAGTAATTTATTGAATATAATGTGAGAAAATTTTCTTATATAATTCAAGAAAATACTTTAAAAGATTAATAGTTTCAAAAGTTTGCTAAATCTTATTTGACAAATTGCTTTTTTTCGAAAAAATATTGGATGTGGAAGGGGTAAATTTCTAGCTCGATCTGAGAGCACTGCTTTCTAGATTAACACAGGTAAACTTTAAAGTAGAATGTTTTTATACTCTTTGGAAAAGTTTCACCTTGACAATTTTATATTGGGTTACTCAAAGACACCGATTTTGAATTGAAGAGGAATTATCTAGGACTGTGCTATATTCATTGTTCAGCAGATACGAGTATGTGTTACGAATATAAAATTCGATGATACCCACGTGTATAAAATTATGAATACATAACTTTATGCATATATGTATCTATGTTTAGATACATATGTTTATGTAAATTGAAATAAATTCATATTCATATACTCTATAAACAGAAACGATAAAGGTGTAGCCAGTGAAATTGTGAATGCAGTGAAGTATTGATTACGCGGAACTCGACAGGCTGCGAGATCGTCTGGCTTCCCTCCTGTGGAAATATAAATAAACGTTCAGCAGCAATTACTGATTTAACGAGAATCTGCAGTAACACCCGAATTTGCAATTGCATGCTTATGGCTTCCCAAAAGTGAGCACGTAGTTTGAATTGATGCAGAAGTCCAGCAAAATATACGTTGGAAACAAAATATTGAGAAACCGTTTTTGTTTTCACAGAGATACTTTAATCATTGCTTGTTAACTTTATTAAACTTCACTAAAACGTTTATTTTAATGTTCTCCAACTTCTAATGTTAAATTCTTTTTTAATTAAAAAGTTTAAGATTTAAAATCAAAGTATTCTAAATTTGAATCGCATTTTCTTAAAGACATAACAAAACAGTCAGCATAGTGTATCATGTCCTCCAGACGTGAGTCTGGCTCGCAAGATAAAACCGATGTTGAAAGTGATCTATCTTCTTACGGTTTCCTCTTTCCATATTACAAAATTTATGTAATCGATTCTCCAGTCACGAAAATAATACAATTAATTCACAATAAATTTATACACTCTGTCTAAAAAAAATGTAAATATAATTTCTTCAGATGGAGGATAAAGATACAATAAGCCATTCGTGACTGAAAGACCGCACATGAGTGCATTGCTGTTCGGAAACAAAGTGTCTAAACTAGAATTTGTGGATTTCGATATAATCGAAAATGTTTATTTATCGATCTAAACAACACGTGGCTGCTTTCATGGAATTTCCACGACCTCGATTTCAAAGATTCTCTCAATATACTCATATCCAACAAAGTCAGGCCGAAGCTTAAATGAAATTCGAAGAAAATTGTTTAGAAACGTGTTCGAAATATTTTGGCAGCGCGCTGGAGAATGAAGTATATTTAGATGATCGATATATACACTATTGAAAAGTATTTCAGTTTTATAATTTATAAAATTTAACAGCATAAAGTTTTTCTTTCAGAAATAATCTAAATTAATTTTAAAAAATGCTGTACAATAAGAATTTATGTTACACCTTTAATGGAGGGAATTTGCGAAACTGTATTTTGAGCTTATCTCCTTTAATTATGAACCCCATTAAGAAGAAAGGAGGTAAGATAACTACCAATTCATTTTGAAGAAATGCATTCCAAAATACGAAAGTTCCGTGATAATAATTATAAGGTTGTCGCCATTGAACGACTTGAGAGGTGCTTTGGATTATTTATAACGCAAGCGAGAAAAGAGCTTCGTTGCGTTGGTTTAATCCATGAATACATATATTGCGATACAGTTTTAGATGGTTTAACTTGTGTATAAGTTAGACTGCACGTTTTATCATTCTCCGCCAGCTGTCATGCACGTGTAATATGCAGAAGCACTTTCGTGTACCAGGCAGAAAAAGTCAAGAAAAAAACGTTAAGACTCCCAACAACTAAGGCAAATTTAAAACATAAGATGGACACTTTGTATTCTGAATAAAAGCGAGAAATTAAATCCACGTGTCAAGGCTGAATTTTAGCAGATTTCTCAAACGAAAAGAGAGGAAAAAATTGGTTAAATATAAAAGAATAAAACTTAATCGAAAATTTCCTATAAAGCATTTATACGTAATAAAGTTCTCTATTTAAAGAGTTCATCAATTATTTTTTCGCCCACCTTCCAACCACTCTTGCGTAAGTTCAAAGCCGCAAAGAAAAATTCATCTGTTATTAACACACTTAATCAATATAAATTCATCTGTTATTAACACACTTAATAAATATAAATCAGAGTGACGAGATATTCTCGTTTGAAATTCTAGTAGAAGCAGGAAAAATCAATTTTAGTTCTTTTGCAATAGTCAATTTAATTTCAATTTTTTTGAAAATAGCCAAATCGATAATTATACTAGTATTTAAGTAGTAATTTCATTTATTCAATTTGAAATCAGTCGTAGTATCTGACTTAAAATAAATAAATAAATAAATAATCTGCCTTGTGCTGAACTGATCTTCGCAATTATTCAATTCATCACACAGAAGTTAATTCATTCGTTACATGATCAATGAGTCATTGTATAATGAGTACACACATACAAGTATATGCATGATGAGATGAGGAGCACATACGTTACGATTGAAAGAAGTCTACTATCGAAAACACGACATACACGAAGCGTAAATCAATATACTATAATCTTGAAATAGAAAATAATAGATATGAAAAAGTCTTTAATACTAAATCTGTTACATTTTTATCCGGGATTTTATTTTATTTATTTATTTCCATTCAATCTTCGAGTACTGGTTAACGACTAGACAGCATTAAAGAAGAGTGTATATGTATAAAAAATAACGAAAAAGCAAAATCGTGAAAGAATTGAACATCAATTAACAAGAAGGGCAGACTTCAAGTCAAAGGAGAACGAATCTATCTCTGGTACTTTACCAACACTAACTTCTTTTTCCTCTAGTTCTCAACTCGACACTTTCTTATCAAGGGAAATTAAATCTTTGGTGCCAGGGACGAGTACAGAAACTCAAGAAGGCAGATGTGTCAGTTATTTCAAATGATTTCGAACTCATTCTCAAAAATGGCTCACTCTTCCAGATATAAGTATAATTTACAATATTATAATTATATTCAAGCATAAATAACCAAATATGCTGTATCTGCTAATTTTAGATTTATACTTGTGATGTAATTCTTTCATTATCGTATAAGATTATTTCTGAATTATCTCATCAAGTTCTCTCTCTCTCTATATATATAAAAATGTGTCTATTTTTTAAATGGACAATGACACATAAACCATTCTTGGAACAAATAAAATAGCTCTTTTATGAACATAGCTCAACTACTGACAGCACAAGTAACGACTCACAAAAACTACACATTCACAAAATCATCAAAAGACTTGTCTGTAAATGACGCCATAACTTGCATAATACGATTGTGCAATCCTGTAACATCCTTCGAATCTACATCAAATTTTACATTTGATATTTACAAGCTAAGCATTACTGTCGGAAATCAGGAAAAATGTTGAATAATCGTTTAACGAGAAATACAAACACATAAATTGAGCTTCTTACTTCTTTTTTAGATTTTCTATTTACTTATGGGTTATTTTTCAAGATAAAAATAAATGCAAGATCAGAAAATGAAAGAAGTGTAGAAGAGAAGAAGAACTTTCGATATAGTGTAAGCCATAAAAAAATATTTGTCGAAAAATTGCTGAGGAATTCGCACTCTACTTTCCCACCAGGTGCCATTGCCCTCGACGATCTTGAGGGTTTCCATTCAGCACTTGGGAGATGGTGGGTGTTTGCGAAAAAGGGTATCCCTTCACTAAAGAGACAAGCTTTTAAATAATCTAAGCCTCCCCCTCACTTAGAGGCTTACCCACTTGTATATAACTGTTTGAATGTGCTCTCTGATGTCAGAACACCCTGGCTCTATTACTCTTTGAAATTACTAGACTAGACGACTTTTAAACGTGACCTATAGTCTGAAGTCTGAACCTATTTTTGTAGATTTTTGCACCACGAAAAATCGTGAATTATAATTTCCATTGACGTATTTAATTTATGCATGTGAAATGAATGTATTTCTTTTTCTAAGAATGATATGAATTTATGCACGTACATACAATATTGTATGAGACCAAGACCTTTGTTTTTGACCTAATGTGGGAACCCATAGAAGAACGCAAGTTCCAACACAAGTTCAAGTTCAAACACACAATCACACACGTAAATTGCAGACAGAAAGACAGAAAGTGTGTATTTCTCAGCTCCCACGCGACTTTGGATTGATGTCGCTCGATAATGCCAAGGACGAAGCAAATCTGGAAGACCAATGGTTTCCAAGTATCTGTAGATACAAATCTCTAATCTCTTTGTTTTCCGTTTATGTCATCAAATATTATTACCGTAAATCAAAAAACACTCTCAGATGCGTTTTCGATTCAAATACCTACATTTACCACCTCCGTAGCCCATAATTTAAAATAAAATTAAATCAGATAAACAACAGAGTCGATATTTGTTCGTGAGTGATTCAAATGTCATTTAAGGGTCTTCTCAAGGTCGTTAGAAATTTCCATATTTAAATATTCATCGATTCGGGGCGATGTATTGTTGGGAAAATTTACACGAGTACACACACAATAAACATGTGTTTATTACCGGAAGTTTTATTGACAGCAATATTACGTTATCATAAAAATGTAGGATGTACTCTGAAGGCTAGTTAATATAATAGATAATATTATTCTAATGGATTCTTTAATTGTATCCTCTATTGTGTCTTTTTTGCCAAACAATTTTATGAAACGAATATTGAATTAACCTGTTTGACTTTAGTACTCTTTTAAAAATAAAAATATCTTGTTTTCTTAAAGAAGACAGGCTTTTTTCTTTGAGGAAAGTCAAAAACTGAGTCAAAAGTCAAAATTAAAGTATGACGAGAGATGCTCAAGGCCATGTATCTAGTATAATGTCACACTATAAAGTAATCCTTCCGGCAGGCAACGGTGACATGAAAGAATGCCAGACCGAGGGTCATGCTCTACTGTGATTCGTTCTCATAATTGAATACGACCCACGTATAATGCCCGTAATCAAGAATTATTAAGATGACCTGTAAAAAGTTGCTCGACTATTCAAAAAAATTTAGTACCAGGGTCATCTAATGCGGAAATGTCCTCGAAAATGTTTAAATATTAAAGGGCACATCAGATTTTACATATAGCGCCTCTTGCACTAAAATTGATTCGTCCAATAATAATTACAGATTCCCGAATATTGTGTCAAGGACAATTTATCACAAATAAGAATCGTTTTTATTTATTAAACGATCGTCTCTGCCCACATAGTTATATTTTTTTCAGCGTGGCATCTTATTAGAATGAATAACGTTATTTTATTCGTGCACATTATGATTTATGATTCTTGATCTTAAAAGCAAAGGAGAATTTTGGGCACATATACCTTGTGTAGGTTGCTAAAAATGATTAAAGCCACTGTCAAGGTTTTTGGGTCCTTCGAATGTGTCTCGAAAAAATTTTTTATAAATGCATCTTTGAGTTCATTACTTTTCACATTCTTATATTCAATGCAATTTATTTTCCATTCTGATGAAGTTTATGAATCAAGTGGTAGTAAAATGTAAACGGAAAAGGGTACAAGTGCTTCTCTGTTCTTCAAATTGAAGAAGAAGTGAATCAACACAGTACTGACCAAAAATAAACGAATTCATTGACCACAGTCATTAGTA
>JAUEJJ010000046.1:1297928-1309855 GCA_032164275.1 Synergus coniferae
GTCCTAAACTATATTCCTGATGAATCAATTTACTAGAAAGTACCTGCTTACTTATTTTATTCTAATTGTATCACATAACAATGATCGATTAAAACTGAAATACACTTCAATTTCCTCACAAATTTAGAAGCGATAAACATGATTTTTGAATTACTCAACCTTCCATAAAATTGTGTAAATAAATGATTGTGAAAAATCAAAGATAGAATACTAGTTTAGAATAGTTTACAGAAATAGGAAACAAATTACAAAAATTCACTTTGCCAGCAGCAGTTTATGTCTTTGTCATTCAATTTCTATTTTTGCATAAAACGCCGGAAAATCTTCCCAAGTTTTTAAAGTCAAAATCAATTATAAATTTAAAAGCTCCACGAAAAAACGTAGACCATGGAGGACACAAGACGAAACTGACAGGATGAACAAATTATACATATACGAAGACGAAAAGAAAAACTGAGATTCTTAATAAATTTTAAAGCCTATCATTAGACACTTTTATAATTAAATAAATAAAACTTACACTAATCATAGATCCTGTCGATATTGTAGACTGAACTTCAAAACTTTCATCCGTGATATCCGTGATATCTTGGATTTCTTGCTTGATTGTAAGTTCTTCATGGCATGTTGTGGGGACAACGATTTTCACTTCCGAATTTGTAACACTCTCTAAAACTTGAGGTGTTATTCCGTCCATCGTGATATGAATTCTGGTATCGCGAATGGTTTCTAAGGACACGACACTGTCCTGAACGCGTTGCGACTGCGTCGGTATATATTCAAAGCAATTTTCATCAACGCAAAGAGCGTTGACTAGCGGACATCTTTGCACTCTGGTATTTTTTCGTTCATTCCATTCGTTCCTGGATTCGCCGGTCCCCTTCCTATTCCTTTTTCAACAGTCCGGGGTCAATATCGTACCTACAAATTGCTGGTGCCTCGTCATTTTTTAAATTTATATTTATAATGTTTATATCCTATTTATTTTAATGTTTTACTTCACATTGCTAAAAATTACTTTATAATATTGATTCTACTTGCAATTTTAATTCCAATTTTTTTTTTTAAATTAAACAAATGTCTCCAACAGCACGCAACATTCCTGCAATGTTGTTCAACGATACTGTCAAAATTGCAGAAGTTTTCAAAATATTAATAATTTTTTTTACCTCGAAAACTTTTTTTTTTTTTTTAATTTTATAACATTTTAAAAATAATTTTCAATTAAAATTCTTTAGTTTCAATCAGAGAAACTCATCATAATTTTTGTATGCATTAAAAGATATATTTACAACTTTTCATCATTGACCGAAAGCAGATTTCGAAAAAGAACTTTAAATATAAGTTAAATTTTATATAAGCTTGCAGCTCTTTAACGTATTTTTCGAAGACCAAGTCTAGGAAAATTACTTTTCTACATGGAAATCAATATTCTAAAGTGACGTTATTTATTCTTTTCATAAATATATGCAGGATGATTTATATGGGATAGCTTTTTATTTCTGCCAGGGTATTTTTTACTTTAAAATTGATGTATATGCATAATAATGACAAGTGGCTGCGTTTTTAAACAATTGAAAGTTTTTTGTAATCTTCTCATAGAATTAACGTTTTCATTGAATCCAAAAGTTCTATTTAAGAAAAACAACTAAAATTCTTCTTTTAAAATAAGACATGTACTGAAACATCTAAACCAATCTGGACTGGATTTACGTATATTTCAACAAAGTTCTATAAATTATAGTGACCTTTCTTCTCTAGGACATCCATGTTGGAAAAATAGTTGCAGAGAATAACATCATACACATTAGATAACACTTTGTCACCCGATTCGATTACCGGATTAAATATTCGGCGGCAGTAGGTTCATCAAAGCAGTATACCTCGAATCTGTTTGAATCAGAGTCGAATATCAATAAATGATACCAACGGATTTACTCTGTAATGGAATAAGAAACCAAACATATCATCTTTAGTTGACAAGAATATCATCTTTAGTTGACAAGAAAGTAGTTCAAGCAATTTCAAAGTTGCATTGGTAACACTTTCATGTTTACATATCAAGAAGCAAGCTGATGAGCATGTGTTATGTTGCAAACATAATGCTACTCGACTCGTATATCAGCAGATGATACGCTCTGGATTATGAAATAGAGTACCTGTCCTTATCTGAGCGCATGATTAGGTTTGCTGATCGGATTCGACATTTACCATCAAAATACTATTCCAGCGTTTATGTAGACACTGATCTGATATGGTAATAATGTAGCAGTCGAAGATGCATTGCATTATGGATCAGGGAGTTGAAGTTACGTCCCTGACTAGGTCTGACAACGGACAACCACAGCCTCGGAGGGGAGCCCAGCCAAGTTGGGCGAGTCCATGTCCCAGCCTTCAACATCAAGCTTAGAAAGAGGTGCCTCCGATTCTCCGAACACTGGCACAGACTGGCACAGATCACGTGATTTCGATGACGCATTCTGCTTCAGCAGCCCCTTGTGGAGGCTGAACCATGATTGAATTGAACGAGTCCGAGAATTTGAACCTCTAGTTTCTCTATAGAGCCATAGTCCAAAAATGGCTTGAAAGTACCCCAAACGCCTTACAATGTTGATATTCTATCAATCCATCAATTATGATCATTCTCCTTAGGTGTTTAGATGATCAGGAGTCTGATGAAGTATTTGACACGACTACAACATTTATGAAACTATGAATTCTGAAAAAGCACCCGGCGACGCTTGGTCAAACTACTTTTACACTATAGCTGATCATTCAAAATAGACTAATGATGTGCTTTGATGATCTGTGACAGAAAATAATAAAGAAACGATCAAACACTTCATAGATTTGTTGAGACAATTGGCTACTTTGGTGCCAATAAAATTCGAGTTAGCAACAAGCTTAACTTTGAATAATTTAACTTGTTTCAGTAAATATCGACAAAAAACCCTAAAGACACATACGAGCAGTGTGTTAACAGCTGTTGACAATAACTACATACATCACAGATGATTGATAAGTATTGATTATTGAAAACAAGTTAAGGGACATAGTTTGTCTGTCAAAAATCATACAGAGTGGATTTATGATAAACCATAGGATATGTAACATCAGTAACATGTTTCTTGAAAATATCATCTAATGAAAGTTCTGTGCTTATTTCAATCAGAAGAGCCAGCCTCACTTATTCTATGTACATTCTACATTCTAATTCCACATCATACATTTGTTTCCTTGCATATTGTTGCGTACTGATGCTCGAAAGAAAGGCCGAATGAGTACATATTGTGAAACGAGCGTGCGCAACGACCGCAGCGAAGCCACACACACACACATCTTAATAAAAAACAGGCTTCTATGTACAAACAAACTGGTTTCTAAAAGGTACCTTTCTGAACTCTGAAGGAACACGATATATCATAGGTCTAAATAAACTAGCTCATATTCAAATCAAAATTAAAATTTCAGAATATACAAGATGTTTAATATATTGTGGTGAACTTTGCTTATGATTACCCTTTTGTAGGTGTATAAGGAATGGGATGAGTTGGATGAAGGCTGCATCAGGCGTCTGCGGAGCAGTAATCGATTTATCATGCAGTGTTGCCGTTATCTTTTTCCAATATTTCCCAAGCTAACAGACTCCTTTTCTACTAATCTGAAGTAATTCCACTTTGTCATGGCAAACTGCAAAGCTTTTCCTGCTTATGACAATGACTAAACTAAAACTGGCCCAATGTTTATTACCAACATGCTAACTAATGGGCTATCATTGTCTCTGGGCTAGTATAACAAGCTCATTGTAAAGAGAAAGGGAATTCTGATTCTCAAATAAGTGTTTTCTACAAAAGTTAAAGAAAAGTAAGGATAAAGTTGCAAGCTTTCGGAGGATTTCAGTCTTGCAAGATCAGAGTTTAAGAGGTGAACTCTCTGTAAGTGTTGAGAACAAGCTCTTTGTTTAACTTCAGAGAATTGGTATCGAATGAAGACCACATTCTCCCCAACCCGCATTTTGTCCAAACAAGCGTTTCAATTGTACAAACCAATTATATTCGGGCTTTAACATAGGAATATGGCCAAATTTGGTAGCCTCTCTTGATGCATCAACATGGCATTATACCTTCATATTGTATGGTATATACAAGATACACCTCCTCCTTATGAAACTCCTGTTAGTACAAAAAGACCTGACTTGTTTTACCAATTTCACAAACTCTATCCTTTTGGCACAAGCGCAACTCATTCTGAATTTTGTTTCTTCATCGAGTAATTCATGACGAGTTTGCGCAAGAACGACCTGTGTCGACTTATATAAGGCCGAGTGCCAGCAATGTTAGGAGGCAAATTTCAGCGTCCAGCAACCAACTACCTGATGTTCAAAATTTCCCAAGAGCTTTACAGATAATATTTTTAATGGAGTTAATATATGCATTTATCACCGCACTCTGCAGTTGAGCGGAGGAATGTAAGCAAGAGATTTGAGTTATCGCTGCGCAAACTCGCTATCATAATCTCTTATATCTGTACAATCTCATCTCCTTCATATGCTTTGTTATAGTTTCTGCCTTTTGTCCGTGACCGTAAGAATCGGTACGTTTAGTAACTTGCGATCAAGAGCAGGTGGCTCGAGAGGCAACTGCGTCGTGGCACACTTGGGAGACGAGGGGAGCGCCCAAATGTCAAGTTGTATGTGGTGGGAAACGACGTCAGCCGGCTGTTCTCGTATCTCGACTACCTACTCTACCGGCTACCCACGGCCACGAGTTCACAACTCTAATATGCCTGCCTATAAGTCTCCCATCCACTGCAACAATACCTGACAATACCCTTTGTCACTTTCTCATATCTGAGAACGGTTGAACAAAACTGCAAAATACTAATTACGCAATGCTAACTGTATATTACTTCAGTTTATTGCGAAGGGTAGAATGATTAATTATTAATAAATCACATTGACAGCATAAGGGCTAATTAAGGGATGATGAGACTATCTTATCTTATAAATATATGGATTGAGCATAAATTAAGATGATGTCCTTTGTTCAAATAACACTTTTGCGCAAACAGTGCTATTAGTTTTGTGTGAACAGTATATTTTTGCAGCATGAATTCAGTGGACTAATCGAACAAAGATTGTATCAATTAAAACTTACACCCAGCTGTCCTCGAGACAACACTAATCGACTCCATTTAATATGACTATAATTTCGTTTGACATATTGTATTGCTTTAGTTGCTACACTTCTGCATAGCACATAATATGACGAGATCAATGAATGTGGCCATAATAGTTTGAGCGTTGGCTGTTTTTAAAGGAGCCAGCTCAATCCATTTTGTGAATGGTCAGTTGATTGTCAGAGAGCTCATGTGCCCCAATCAACTGAATGGCTGTGTGCAAACAGCCATAGTGACTCTGTGCTAAACGCTATTTTACCGAGAATTATGGGTAATATGCTACATCATCTGATATTTGTAAACTACTAGAATAAGCAATTAGCCGTTCTAGACATCTTAATTAAGGAAACAGATCCTCCCTAATATTCGACTAATCTTCTGATCGACATGTGTTATCTGATTGGGTTTCAGACACTCCCTTGCTTACATGAGATCTAGACATGTATTTTCGGCAGAGAAACTCAGTCTTTCTTGAGAAGAATCATCCAAGTTGATTATGAAGTATTCTAAGATTCCACCAAAAGGACATGAAATTCAAGGGTCTGTTCAGTATCGTTAGCGCTTCCTATGTTTCCTTCGTTTTGCTACTATGGGAGATATATATACTTGGCTTGGGGCAGTTGGGTTGCTGGGGCGTCGCCGGCGTCGGACGAGCTGGGTCATACTCGTCGCAACCCCACATTGGAGTCTTCTGTCCTCATTTTGAACTTAGGTGGCAACACTGTAAGGATTGGCTCGTCAATGCTAGAAAGTGGAAATGTACTGGGCAGAGCTGAACACGTGCGGGTGTTATCCGCTTACAGCATCGTGCGCATGTGCAATTTCTGGAAACGACCGAGGTCTTATCCAAGTGCACTTCTACAAGCTCTGATGAAGCCTGGTAGAATAAATACAACAATATTTCATTGTAATATATGCAAGAAATCAATCACTCAGAAGATATTTAGAACGTAGTCTTTTTTTATTTACTTGTCGAAAAATTGATACTTTCATAGTTCAGAATAAACAATTGTTAAGTTTTCTTTATTGAGTTGGATGATCGCGTCCAAGAAAAAGTTCTCTAAACCAAGAATTGTAACTCTGGAGCAATATTTTCAGGCTTTTATGAAAATATTTCTTTAGCGAAGGACGTAATAATAAACGTTGATTATGGGGACGTGTCGGTTTATTTTTCTCGACGATTAGCGTTTTAGAAATTGTAGGGGCTGACCTATCTATAAAACTTTTTTTTATAGCAGGCCCAGGAAGATCGGATCCTTTATAACTTTCACTCAAATGGGTACCAAGTGGTAAAGAAATTTGTACGAATATTGAGTGACGTAGGCAACCTGAGAAAAACTGCAAGAGAATGATGACACCTTCACAACTTAGGGGATGCGTCCGGACGGGGCAAGGGCCTAAGCCCTAGAGGTCCCGTAAGTCTCTATTCCTTAGTGGGTTAGAACAGGAATTATTATAGGAACATCGTTGACCGCCACTTAGCAAGCATCTCGTCGTAGCTTGAGAATTTTGAATAATTTGTTGAATACAATTATTTCACTTCTTCTTAGAAATAGAAAATCGTGACGTATTTTAAAGTCACTCAACTATATAATTTAGTATGAGATAGCTAAAGTGCCCACAGTAACATAAATTAGAACCCCACAATTTTTCGGAAGTGGGATATAGATAAGATAGCCACATGTTGTTCAGATTCCTCAATCACACATGGTAAACACAAGATATATTTATAAGTCAGCTTAGATAATGAAAGTCATTCGGATTCTATGCGCTTATTTGCAACAATTCATCACATCTGGGATGCATCTCAATTCATTGTTTTGCAGATACTTTCTTTGCAATCTACTTTCAGAGTAGAAGAGCCATTATCTTATCCCAATATCAACAATAAGTCATATTCGGACACTTGTAGTATGTTTACAACATAAAACTATAAAATGAGGCCATTACATAGAACGCTGAGAGTTAATCGACTTTTTATAAAAAGAGAAAATATCAAGCATTGAAATTTGGTATAATCTCAAAAAACAACCCTACTTCTACACGAAATTACATTGCTGAAAAATGATAATCATCTTTACACATAAACTGATGTAAAATCATTATTATATAGTCTTAGACATTCTTTACATTAAGCATCTATCTTAACAATAAATTCATCTCCAAAAATAACACAGAAACCGTTCCGATTAACGTAATTACATCTTCCTATTGTGCCAATCAGACAACCCGAGATTTATTATAAGCGAGACACAGTAAACATGACGAATTTGCGGTTCTTATCGATTCCGCGACGAATAAACCAATGTGCAGAAAAACAAGGAACATTGCTAATAGCTAAAAAAACTATCGATCCAAAGAGCTTCCGGAATCCTAGAATTCATATCTCTAAAATGGTAGGAATACTATTATTAGGGTATACTGTGCCAAATGTGTTTTAGAATTTAAAACTCTCATAGCAACTGCCTGGTCTCATTGAACAGTGAAAAACACAGACATTAGGAAACTTATTTTCGGCCCATGATTTTCTGTGCCAATTTGATGATATAATCAATAGGTATCCATTTCCCTATATATAGATATTATCAGATATTATCAGTCCTGTCATAGTAAATTCAAATTCATTTGTGTCATAATTCATAATCAAACCATGTGAAAAAACTTATAATGAGCATGGAAAAATGTCATATAATGTTTTAATAACAGAGGGTCGCGACGTCCTGTCGGTCTTCTCGACCTTTCTCTCTAGCATTCTAGTTCCGGAGAGAGGAGAGCTAAAGCAAATTTCACGATGAGATGATAGCTGAGGAGAAACTCGAGTTAAATGAGCGCGAAGAACCATACCAAAAACATCGATACACCATTCGAAGGTTTTCCTGAAATTCAACTCCTTCACCTCTGTAGTTGCATTTCAATGATTCCAATCCTGGGAAGGACAATCACAATTTTTTATAACATATCTACTGGTATATTTGAAGGTTCAACGAGATCATTATTAGTAGAATGAATATCAGAACACCTAAAAACAGCTAAAAACCTTTGTTAAGATTTAATTACTCTATGTCCGATGATCCAGACTTATCTTCGAGTACTATAAATCAGTCAATACCGATGAAATTTTAATCTTTCAATATACTTATCTGTAACTGCAAAACAATTCTTCAGTGGACAATAACAGTTTCGCACGCACAGGGTTATTAACCCACGCTTCCTATTCAGTGACACGATGTTCCTTGCGTGCGGACAAACATAACTATATAGTTCAATCTACGTTTTAAACCGTTAGATCAATATCAGTATTGACCACACTATAATGCTCCCATATAGACAAGTTACTTTATTAAATCACATTCTAAGTTACTTGTAGACTTCCATGTAAAATTTTTATTCCCACCCACTTAATAAAGAAAACGTCTGGACATGAAGAAAGGAAATACAGATAATTATATCAATCAATACTCCAGAAGGGATGAATGTTACCAATGAATAATTTAACAAAAAAATCAATAACTTGAAACAGGTAGGAGTCTCGAACTTCTGAAAGCAGTGGGTGTAATACCTCTTAACCATATGGCTAGATTTGTTTTTCTGCTACTAGATATACATCTGGTTGCATATATATACGTAACGCTTTTTAAGAGAGATATCTCATAAACTAGAAAATCTTTGTCAGTTCAGCAAGAATTTGACCATGGTTATCGATGTTTGAACACCCGGTAGATTCTTACAATCAGTCACACACCCAATAACTGCTTTGCTGAATTCAGCTCTAGTCTTTCAAACATCAATTTGCGTCACAATATTCTTTCACTTCACGCAATTCTAGAATCCACTTTTAACATTTCCGGGTGCTCAAGGCCTTTGTATACATACTATCGAAGAGAATAGCAAAGATTTCTGATAAAAATTGTTTAAGCTAATGAGGAACATGCATTTCCGGCTGCAAAGCATAAAAGAGCGCACTTTCCTGAACACGAATCAGTTACTGGGTCAAAATGCGAATCGTGAAATTTGTTCTATGTTTGACAGTGTGCAGTTGCGGGTTGGTGTCGGAAGGACTGCCCAGTAAAGGTTGAGTAGTTTTCCAGAAAAGTGAATTTGAGAAGGCTAAAGTAGTATAGAAAGGTCGAAATTTAGGAAGAAAGTGGACACATCTCTTTCTTTGATAAGGAGTGCATTTAGAGGATAATTCGTTCAATATCTATTTTGTAAAGTCATCTGGATCTGCTTAATGCTTATTCAAGAAGGGTAATAGATCAATGTTTACATCCTTCCTTGTCAGAACGAATAACGTAGTGATTTCTGCGGTTATCCTTAAGACTTTCTCAGAACTGCTTTTCGAGAGTATAAAAAGCATTGATGGGTAGAATCTGGAGAGAAGACCTTAGCAATTGATCAATACCGAGAACATAATACTTCAGAAAGGTGCATTTACGATGCTTTTAGGGCTTAAGAAAGTAGACTGAAAGTTCAATAAATTTCTTTGAATCCCTGGACACTTGTGTAATCTATTGGTATTGTAGACCAGGGTAATCTATATTTCACTAACCAAATGTAATAATATTCTGATTAACAAGATTTTGTCTTTTCATAAAGAGAAGTGAAAAAGGAAAGGTTGAAATTTGAACTTATGTTAGGGGATTTATAAATTATCGTCAGAAACAAAATCTCCCCTTAGGAAGTATAATTTTAAACATTTTTTTACGGATCTTAAGCTTCAAAGAGAATTTATTGCACTTATACGCCCCAGAGGATTCAAAGTCTTAGCATCAGACAGAATAAATGAACTCTTCCTACCCTTATCTAACCAGAGGGGCGGTGAGTCGATGAAAGTAGAGAGGAGGTGAATGGGGGTGGTGTCCACTTCAGTCCCAGTCATTGAAACCCTTGAAGACTCCAATTTCAATGGCCATTATAACAACTATGCTACGGAGTAGCAAACGAACCACTTTAGTCTAAGCTACTATTTGGAACAATTTCCTTAAAAGTACCAGATTCTAAAAAAAGATACAACTACACGACGCTGGTGTTGTATGATTTTTTAGAATCCAGTGTGTATAAAGCATGTTTCAGTTTAATAAAAAATCCTTGATACAGGTAATATCGTAAGCCGCATTCATCATCAAAATGTTCAATTTGGCGAAAGCGTTCGCGATTGGTTCAGTGACATGAAGGCATTCAGTGACATTCTGATAAGACGGAAAGTAACAAATCACAAGTTGGAAGATCCAGATAAACTAGGACAGGGGGAATTTACTTTGATCGATTTAAGTGAGTACCAAGCAATTTCAGAGGACATTCGATAAAGAATCTAGCTCTGATCAAAATATAATTGTTCATATATACTTCAGACACTCTAAAATTCAACCCACGAAAGGATTGGGGATTCCGGATAGGCAACTGGTATTACATCCAGCACGAGGATGATAATACCGACAAAAATCCTGCTGGTTTATCTGGGGGATTCAATTATGATGATTTGGATGATGAAAGTACAGACGGTATTGGAAATTTCTCAACTGAAAATGGCGGCGAAGGGGAGGATGAGCAAACCACCACGCCATTGGAACCCGATGAGGTATCGATTCCAACCGAGTCACCTAACAACTCAGTCGGGAAAAAGGAAGACGAAAATAGCATTAAAGATCCACAATCTGCGGAAGTGTTAACACCTAAAGCTCATTAAACATTTTTTCGAAAAAAGGAATTATAGTCTTTTAAACTTAAAATCCTTTCACACAAATTCCCTTGAACTTAAACATTTTAAACCTATTGTTAAGATGAAGGTAACACCATCGGCGCATAATCTATAAGACTTAATGAAATAAGGAATCACAACTGCCAAGTTGAAAACTAAAACACAGGACTACTACCAACTACTACTTTCTCTTTGGGTGATTTTCCTGATTGCTACGTGCTTTGACATTTCAAATATTCGAGAATTCTAAGTAGAGAATAACATTTATATGTGATTCCTTGGACGTTGTTTATCCAAACATTTCATGGACATCAAGGGTATGCTGGAATTCTATTAATAAGTGGAAAATTATGTAAAAATCATCGTGAATGTAGGCGAGGAATTTAGCCTAGATCTTATATTCTCACAGCCTTATATCAATTGATGGTGATGACAGAGTGATGATAGGAATCGTGGGTTATATGACCGATAGAAGTAGAGCGTGCCTTTTCGATTATTGGGTTTCTGAATTTGGTTTTAGGTACTGAGGATTCTGGATCTTTCGATCTTTGCTGTATAAAGGTTCTGCTGAATTAAACGAATCTTAGTAGAATGTCATTAGGCGACATGACGAACCAATGCTGCAAAGATAGGTCATAATGGAGTTCAGATCAATGTGTTTTCCTAACATATGCGATTCAAATCTGCATTCGTCACGATATATTCCTGGATTTTAGGTTCATAGACAGATCAACCAATGAATTCTAACATTTGCTATTGACAACCCAATAAATATGAAAGATACTATGTATATGCACAATGTTTCAGATAAGAAAAATACGAGAAGAATCTATAAATAAAAATGTGAGGTCTTGAAACAGTGTGGTTTTCTTGAAGAGGTACACCACGCAACGTTTCTGATCGCGATTTCGAAATAAAGTAGTTTTGTTGGAGTTTGCTTGGTGTCCTTTTGAAATAAAAGTTACGTAATTCTTGATCTCAACTGGAGTGTGTTCAGATAGAAGTAAAATGAAATACACTCAAATCAAATTTTTTTTTGACTTCACTTAGG
>JAUEJJ010000046.1:1315096-1328476 GCA_032164275.1 Synergus coniferae
TGAAATAATAATTGTCTATTCTATTATTTGCAAAGATTCTACTTTTCTTTCATAGAAATAATATTCAGCATTCCTTTCAAATAACGCGCGGCCAGCGCGGCTCATGCGCGTTCCACTAGCCAATCCCGAGTTATCCTCCGTAACTTCGTCCTTCTCGATGTACTAACTTTACCCCTCGCCTAAAGTGGTACTTTATGCACCATCCCGTTAATTTAATTTTTACATCCATGTTTCAACACACCCTCAAATCTCCCTTCCTTCTATTTATAACTCTTTTCGAACTTTCAAAAACACCTTTCATCAAAATCTTGTCCATTTTCGAGGATTCTCTCGTCTTAAATCTCATTAATGCAGTCAAATCTCAGAAGAATCGAATACGGTGCAATCAGACTTTATTCACATCCTGTCACATCATCCATGATCCACCCAACCACCCACGACCCAATGAGCTTATCCGCTTACTTCTCCCCTTTGAAGACAGGAAATTTGAAAAGTCCTGTGAAGGGCTAAACCAAGTTTGGCCAAGTAAAGTACATACTCTCATCATACTCTGGTACATATATACAGTTTCATACATAAAGGGAAAAAAACTCTCCCAACGTTGCCGCTGTTGCCACATTGCTAATTATGTTCAGCGGAAGTATAGAGAAAATGCGTGGGTGGTGAATCGAAAAGGCTGTTTTACTGTATGTGTGGTGCATCACGGATACAATCACGTGCAGTGCTGCAGTGCATCCATATCATTCCAGTTGTGTAGCTGTATTACGAAGTGTGGCGTTTGGGGGGTAAAAAGGGGGAGGTAAACTAGACGGAGACCAGCGACCTCTCTTAGGTGGCGGGCACACGTCGAACTACACTTTATGTCCGTCCTTTGCTCCTTTGCATTGCTGTGGAAAATGGCGTCGAGCTCGGAGCTGCCAGAATATTCGTCCCCAGCAAAACGTCGGAAGATTGACGGCGACAGATACGAGGCACCGCCTAGCTCAGAACTCGATTTTCGAAACAACAAGCTGCTTGGCGAACACACACCCGAGGATCTTGAAGGTATTTTAGCCAAAATATGGACATTTGATACACAAAATTTTCACAAATTCAATATGGCGGTTCTAAAGGGCGCTTCTCGCCTTCCGCGTTGGCGTTTGTTCGAGAAGCATCGCCCAGCCGCCATGACAGTTCTTCCAAGTGCGTCTCTATTTTACCCTAAATTAAAAATCGATTTATGATTCGAATTTGAGTTGTGATAAAAGATTTTTGTAATTTTTGTTGTTGAAATTTTATTTATTTTATATTGATGAGGAGAGTGGAGCGAAGATTCAAATTTTTGTGGTTGAGAATTTCGCGGGAAGGAGGGTCACTGACAGCAAGACTTTTACATACATATGTACAATTTGCTGGTGTTCACAGATGGCACACAAGTTCATAAACAAAAGAAAATGTGGTTTTGACGTTTCGCATCCCGCGTTTTTTCCTGACAAACATTATTATGAAGTTTCGAAACGTCAAAACATTGAGTATGTCAAGATACGTTTTTCTAGTAACTTTTAGCTTTAAGGTTGATGATTAAAAGAGGTTGGATGTAGTTCGAGTGTACAATTTTTTTAGGGGTTAGCTCCAAGCTAAAGAGTTTAATTAAATATCCAGCTTGGATTAATTATCAAAATTTAACCTTAAAATTCTATTTTTGAAATTTAAGTATGACTTTAGAGGGGAAATATGTCTAATTTTAATACTTATCGTTCAAAAGATAATTTATAATTAAGCAAACGCAGAAAACTGTATAAAATCGACAATATTTTTCAATCATCTTTTTAAAAGAATATTCGATATTGTTTAAGCCTATGAGACATGAAAAATTTTATATTTTCAACAGAAACTCTGGGTTGTGATAGTGGATTCAATGAATTGAGCGATGGAATAAAGTCTGCATCCAGTGGATCAGAAACCACAAATCTTTCATCAACACCAACCCGCACTGATTCAACAAGTGACGATACTGGTTGCCCGTAAGTTCTCTCGAATATTTTTTATTTAATCTAATGTGAAAAAAATTGTGCCGTTCCTATTTTTCTAACTAGCATTTTCAATATTTTCTTTTAGACTTGATACGGATGAAAAAGACGAAGTGTCCTCCACCGTATCAAACCTTTCGGATCTATCCGGACTATCCGAACTTTCTGGAGAAGGAGAATCTAATCATCACTGGAAAAGTGCTTCTACGTGGGTTCAGAAACAGATGCTGATGGGTGCAGATCCTAGGGAACTTATTCAACATCTATTCATGGAGTCCACGCCTATTCCAGACCAAGTCGATGATCTTACTTTATGGAAGGTGCGATTTAGTTGTATAAAATTAATGTTTCGTTATTTATTTTATGTAAATTATGAAATACTAATTTGAAACCAATTCCAGATTATCGTAAATATGATGTCGGAACCACCAAGGCGTCAGAAACTTAGGCATATTAACACGATATCAGACGTTGTTAGATTGATTAGTTCCAGTAAAAAGATCATAGTATTAACTGGAGCAGGTGTCAGTGTTAGCTGCGGAATTCCTGATTTTAGGAGCAGAGATGGTATTTATTCGCGACTCGCGCAAGATTTTCCTGATTTACCCGATCCACAAGTAAGTCTAAATTATAAAATTTTTAAGTATATTCGAATGAAGGCATCTTTATGTTGCATCTTCCTCGTAAATAGCAGATTATAATTAACTTCATTAAAAAATTTTTTTTATTCATTTCAGGCTATGTTCGACATCAATTACTTTGCACAAGACCCTAGGCCGTTTTTCAAGTTTGCACGTGAAATTTACCCCGGCCAGTTCAAACCAAGTCCATGTCATAGATTTATAAAAATGCTAGAAAAACAGAAGAAACTTCTGCGAAACTATTCCCAGAACATTGATACTTTGGAACAGGTTGCTGGGATCGAAAATGTGATCGAGTGCCACGGTAAGAAACTCCAAACTTTACAATTTCATCTTCCCCTTTTTTTTTTATTATTTTTTTTT
This sequence comes from Synergus coniferae, assembly GCA_032164275.1. Classification (NCBI taxonomy): domain Eukaryota; kingdom Metazoa; phylum Arthropoda; class Insecta; order Hymenoptera; family Cynipidae; genus Synergus; species Synergus coniferae. The sequence continues at coordinate 1,318,110 of JAUEJJ010000046.1, forward strand.
TTTTCTGAAGCTAGCAAAGGATTCATTTTTATTTTTCATTTTAGGGTCTTTTGCGACAGCATCGTGCACGCGTTGTAAATATCAATGTAAGGCGGACGATATCAGAGAAGATATTTTTGCACAGAAGATACCAATCTGTCCGAAATGTAAGGCAAACGCTTTGCCTTCAATCACTGAAGTTAACCCCAACGAATCCTATAGAGGTGATTACAAATTTTACTCTTATTTTTTATTTATTTATTTATTTTTTATTTTATTTTATTTTATTTTATTTTTTGAGAGAGAGGGGGGGGGGTTTGTCTTAGTTCCTTTCCGTGGTGTATTGTGGAACAATGGATGTTGAGAGAGTATTATCTCTTGAAAAAGAGCTTTGCTACTCAATTGAAAGTTTATCTTCAACTTTAAACTTCATTGTTAAGAGAAAGGTAAACTTACGAAACCTCAAATTTTCATCACTGTTGTTTTACTCCATTTTTTTCACTTGCCCATTGTATTTTTCCCTGAACATTGACTTTACTTTAAAATATCTTGATTAAATTCTATCAAAGAAATTCGTATCCCTGAAAGTACTGGAGAATCATTTAACAAAATACATTTGATTCAGGTGATTCTAGATTAGACAATTATATTCGATTTGTCTGATTACAGATTTAGTCTCCCAGGGAATCATGAAACCAGATATTGTCTTTTTCGGGGAAGGCCTTCCAGACGCCTTTCACGATGCTATGGCCAAAGACAAAGATGACTGTGATCTCTTAATAGTAATCGGATCGTCGCTTAAGGTCCGACCAGTAGCTTTGATTCCCTCCTCAATCCCAGCGCACGTTCCACAAATTCTCATCAACAGAGAATCGCTCCCGCATTTGAAGTTCGATATTGAACTCTTAGGTGATGGCGATGTCATAATAAATCACCTCTGTCATTTGTAAGTAGTCTACTAATACTTTATAAGATTTCTAATCTAGCATCTAAAAAATCTCTAACAGTTGGCATAACAATTGAATTTTGCTTCTTTTTCAGACTAGAAGGTTCTTACCAAGAAGTTTGTTGGCAAGAAAATGTCATGAAAGAAGTCATGCAACTCCTACCTCCACAAATAAGTTCTGAAGATTCTTGGGAACAGAGTCAAGACACAATCACGAATCCAGAATTCTCTCAGGATATTAGCGAACCTAATTTAAAATCACAAAACGTTTCCACGGAAAGCCAAGACAGTTTAATAATCAACACGACGCCCAAACGGATTACAGAGAACTCGGAAATCTGCATTTCTCCGTTCAATGCCAGTCATATGGATAACACAGAAGGAACTTTCACACTTTTGGGCGAAAGTCCGAAGAGAAGATTAGGGGATTCAAGTGTTGAGAGCAGTCCGAAAAGAATGCGTTTTGATAATGAATCGGCTGTTTTCTCGTCTCATGAATCTATTAGCAAAAAATCGCCAAGACATGTGCCTGAAGAATGTAGTTCAAAAGAAAATCAAGAACTTCTACAATCAGAGGAGTGTCACGTGGTTCCAAAAGGAAATTTGCTTGACAAAGACGATTCAGTAGATTCAGGCAAAGAGAACAGTACGAGAGTTAGCCAGAAAAGTGATTTAGTGGAAGGAGAATTTGATTCAGGCTCGGATTCGATGGGAATGAAACCTAGACATGCCTCTATAGATTCTGCCATGGATTCTGGATTGGGAGATAGTTGTAACAGCAACGACTGTACAGAAAGAATCGAAACGCAGGAGAGGGATCAAGACCAGTCGAAAGTCCATGAGGTTGACAGGCACTGTTGGCAACCCAAGACTAGGGAAAGTCTTACTACAAGATTGCCTGGTAGGTTTTTGATTTAATTTGAATTAAAGTATATTTTAATATTTTTATCATTGAAGCAGTTTAATACTTAGTTTCTGATTAGTTACGAAGCGTGGTAAAATCTATTATGTAGTAAAACTTAGTACGATGTAACTCGCCTCAAAATAACATTTCCAAAATGTCCTGTCATACTTTGAAATTTTAATAACGAAAGAGTCTTATTTTCGCAGAAAATTCCTACTTCCAACTGGCACCCGGAAGATATATTTTCCCAGGGGCAGAGGTCTATTCCAACTTTGAAGATTACGATCGGTGTTCAGTATCAGCAAACTCCGAAAGTTCGGACAGCGAGAGCGATTCTTCATCCGAGGAGGAAGAAATGACCTGTGAGTAGAGTAAAAAAATCGATGTGTGAGATCGTTTTTCAAAATACGATAGTTCTCCAAAATCGATTGTCTCAGGTGTAGACGGCGATTTCTCTGATGACGCGGAAAGCGATGCTGAAACCCGAGAGTCGAGTCAAATCTGGACTGCGAATTTCGTCTGCGAAGACAAATATTGACTTTGAGGTTCACTTAGCTGTTACCGAACGACTCATGTTAGGAGCATTCAACTAGTGAATAATTAGGGACATATCGGCATCTTACAAACGCTCGAAGGTGCATCAATTGGAATCGTATGAAATGGATCCATTTTTTTTATCCAAGTACGTTAACTTGGATGTGTTATTAGGGGGAAGAAAACTAGGAAAGGGGAAATTAACTTTGAAAAATTAAACTAGGAACAAACTTCAGGAGAAAGTAATTAGAAAAAATTATTCGATAAAAAGTCATCAATTTGTGAAATGATGGTGTTAAAGAAATTTCATCCCCCTTTTTCAAATGTGAATTTGTGTTTGATTCGTGTATCTTTAAATAATGATAAAATAAGCTTAATTGATGAGTGACGAGCAACGTTCTTGCACAGACTTTGGTAGTTATAAATAAATAGAGGGTTTGGAATCTGAAAAGTTTTTGAAACTCACAATTCAAGTGTGATTCAATATATTGGAAAAAATTTATAAATTATTTTAAAATGAATCAGACTCCAGTTTAATGTACCAGTGAAATTCAAAGTTTGTGTGAACGCGCAATTAGATCTCCACTCTTCCACTTTACTATACATATATGGATTATTTATGTATGAATCTGTAAATATGTTTTGCTAAGAGGTGTCTTTTCATTAGCGATTAAGAGACTAAGAATCTAGATTTAAGAAACTTGAATTCGCTAAGATCTTGTACATATAGAAAAAACATAATATAATCCGATAAGTTGACATGATTTAATCTCAAGTACTGTAGAACTGAAATTCAAAACAATATTAGCGCGCACTAATAGGTAGCATAATATTCTCTACGTATTCGAAATTATATAGTACGTATATATGCATTTCTTAGTTAGAAATTCAAAATTTGTGCGAGATGAAATGTTCCTTGATCTTGTGCCACTCGGAAGCATATTTTCAAAAACATTTGATAGCTTGCAAAACGGGGTCAGTAAAGATATTTGAGCAATTCGAAATTTTAGTATTTAAAATTCGGTCTAGAAATTAAATTGAATGCAATATTAAATTAAAAATTGAATTGAGATCTCATTTGGAAAAGTAGAGGCTAAGTTTTTGGTGAAATAGATAAGTTCGATACTCTTTTGTCTTTTTAAAGAAAAAATGATAAAGTAGTAATGAAGTTTGTTAAGGGTCTACTCAAGTATTACGTAAAGAAGTTTTTCTTTTGGGGTAAATTGTTCTAATTGGTTGCTTGCAGGTAAATATGAAACGCAAGCACGCACAACAAGCGTCTTCCTACATATTTGATTCAAATCATTCCAAAGTGCATAAGTTGGTGAGCGACCATAGAAAAAGTCTAATTTTAATAATTAAATACATCGTTTGTAAAAACTTTCTATTATTTTTACAAATTTCAAAAAATAAAATTAATTTTTAAAACTGTTAAATACCTAGTACTTGAGTTGCTCTTAAAGTGTTTAATTACTTCTTAGTAATATTAGTAACTTTTGTACACTGGTACAGTTACTTATAATAATTTGGCAATGAATTAGATGTGTTAAGTTCAACTATGTTACATTGGAGCACGGGCGAATGTACAAAGCAATGTTGGATAATTTCACATTGCGCGTTATTTTTATACAAACGGAAGAAAGAAAGTAGTGTAGTTACTTATGATTGAATTAGAGAATGCAACAATCTTGCTTTGACGCCGAAAAAGTAAGACATTTTTTTCGCACCAAGTTGTTGTACATTATATATAAGAAAATCGGTTGTGTGCAAATCGTGAGTAAATAAAAAAATTGTCTCTAGATTGGCTTTAATGTATCGGCTCGCTGTATCAATCGCTGTTACATTAAAGGGAAAATTTTCGAAATTTCGAAGTCAACTATTAAGAGATTACTAGAAATATATATATATATATAAAATATATATATATAATATATATGATACTGCACAAATCTAATAATAATTTTTTTAATTTCGCACGATCGTGGACAATTTAATGTGACGGATTGATTCCGAGTGAGAGAATACAGATGGAATAGATTGATAGATTTGATTCAGTATGGTTTTTGGTTGGCTGCCTCAATACATTTTGGTTCCTTCCGAGAGGATTAGCATTTTATTAATTAGAACAAGGTTTAACTGATGCTTTGTACAAAGTGCTTTTATTTATCTTCAAATAATTCAAAACAGCAATGCAGGTTGGGTATTATTATTTCCTCGTGGTACCTTTCGTTATATTTATTTATTTCATGCTTGTAAATAAAAAGTTGGTTTCGAGAGTTGCCTCTGCTTGTGAGTGCTTTAAAATTTGTTGCTATTCTCTTGACGATGAGAATCTTATGGATCACTTTTTGCAGGATCTAAATTATTTAAATTACAATTTTAAATATCAAGAATTTAACTCTGCAGAAAGGGAACTAAGTCATTTTGACAAGTATAATTGAACTTTAAACTCACATTTTGAAACTATCATTTGGTTTGTAATTATTCGGGTTTGTACGATGCATAGTACAAGTGTAAAGAAGGGAACACCTCACAGAAATCGACAATCATACCAACTTTTTTCGGCAGTACTGACTTTTTTATAGATACTTTAAATGTACATATTTATTATTTTTAATATACAATAATGGTAAATTTTGTTGCACTTGCTTGACTAGGAAACCGAACTATTTTGTTCCCTTTTACGAAATCTGTCGAGATTTTAATACATTTTTCTTGGCCAAGTAAGTAAGTGCAGCAATGTTTACTCCGAGAGTTATGAATTTTTTTATAATTTGTTATTTAATGCAATGGATGTTATAAAATGTTCTCTTTATATTATAAATGTTGTATAAGAATATTCTGTTTCTTTGGTATTACTAACGTATAAGTTTTCCTCGTAAATTAAACAATTTTATATAATAATAATAATAATGGTATTTTATTTAATGACCCTATGAAACTACGAATAGATTTAATTTAATTTTAAAAAGTAGTTTTATCGAAGATATATTTTTGTATTTTTTATTATTAGCAGTTCTAAGTACACTCATCGTCATATATGCCTTAACATTTGTCATATTCGCATCTCACTCCCTAAAATTTGAAACAAACGAAAGGAAGTGAGAGACAAATTTTAAGGCATATATGACGATGAGTGTACAATTGTACATATTTTCTACTTTAGTGGTAGGAAAAAACGAAATCAAGAATTTAAATCAACGAAAGTATTTATTTACAAAATCTGTGAAGAAAAACTCAAGAAAGTAAGCCTTTTTTAGCTCTTCAGATTTTAAGCTTTAAGACTCAAATCTTTTTTACCACAGATATAATTTTATTAATAAAATTCAATGTTGCCACCATGTAATACTCTAACCCCTCTAACCAATCGTTTAAATTTCGTGCTCCCCAACTTCGGATATCATCGACTACGTCCGGAATAATTCGGGTGCACAATGATGCACGTGGCAAAAAGTCAAAATGCTTCTACCCTCTACGCTTCTACTGAATTTTCTCTTAAATGTCAGCTTAATTACTACAATTAAAAACGACCAAAAATGGAGCTTTCAAAAGTGTAAATTTGCAAACACTCCAATTTCCGATTCAATTCAAGAAAAGGGAAATAGTTTAAACGTTAAGCAGACGACGCACATGACTTTTTCATTCATTTAAAAGTCCCGCCTCTTCATTGATACGATTCGTGTCAAAGTAATAACTAAAAAGCTCACTGTTGTCAATAATTTTAAATTAGTTAATAGATTTTATCTCTTAGTTTATACTTTTAATCTTTTTCCAATAAATTCATTCATCTCACTTAGTAATTTATCTTTTTATCCATAAAAATAGTTTTTGTATTGATGTCTAGCAGACGACGTTCTGCTGTCAGTGGATCCATAGCCATATCTACGTTCGATCATATGTACGTAGAATAGGTGATCTGCCCATGAGTCTGCCATAAAAACCGAGTAAATGGTATATTTGAGCTCAGACGGCCACAAGTCGCCTTGCAAGTGATAGGTGAATTATTTACCGTGTTTCTTGAATTCAGTGGCATCAAGTGATAGTATTAAACATGTGTGGTGAGTAAATAAATACTTTCAACTCAACGTACATTTTTTTAGCTATGTTAGAAAATTATTGATATTCCGAGAGCGGTATACACCAAGAACTACTGAAAAAATCACTGACCGTTGGAAATGTGATAAAAGCAAGCAATTAGAGATTTGTTTCGAGGCAAATTTTTATTCCAAAATGTAAAACAAGATATTCAAAACAACTATAACTTTTCTGATAGTTTCATCAGGACAACAATGTCCATATGTTTGTTTTTATAAATATTTTTCGCAATTTATTTCTTTTAAACAGGTGTCTACACTAATTTTATTGATTGTAAAGAATTTTTTAAATTTGTTTTTTGAATCTTGTAACATGTTAATTATTTGGAATTAATGTATATAGTGTTTTATGTAGCAAATGTCATTGTTTATTTTTAAATAATTTAAAACCAAATTTGTTCAAGTGGCACGTAAATTTCTTGAATTCATATGTTTATTGTTTTTATTATTGTGATATTATAGGTCTTAAAAGAATTCATTTTTGAGTATAATTACGTACTGCATAATTTGGATAAATAAAAATTAATTTAAATTTAAAAAGTAATAAAGTTCCGTAGGCAATAAAATATGTGTAATTTGAATTTATAATTTCCTCATAAATAAGTACGAAATGTAATTTTTTATATAAATGATATATTTTGTATGAGCTTGGTTTTTTTTCTATTATTTATCATCTGAAGAATTTATGAGAAACGGGGATTCACAGTAAAATGATAAGTATAAGATTTTAATTCCCGTCAGGGATGATCTCTGATAATGAAAATACAATTTTTAATTTACAATATCTTTCCTGATATCAAAAAGCTTCCGGGAAATCGGATAAAGTCAGATAAAATAAAAAAAAAATAGAAAAGCTCTGCATTATACTGTATTTTAAACAAAAGTAGAATTTATTTTCTACGTTCTTTCGAAATATTTTGAATCTTATTTTAACAAGAAATTTGAGAGTATTCCATCTTAAATCTATATACGAACGTAAACTTTTGTGAAGTAACATGAAATTGTGAAAGGTATTACGCAAATTTCGTTTCCCTTTAATATGTTTGTTATTTTTCAGAAATCCCCAAAGTTAGAACTTTGTATACATTTTGATAATGAGAACCCGTATTTTTCCATTTTAATGTGTTTTATGTATTATTGATGTATTTATTCGTATATGATTTCACTTCAAATTAAATTAAATCATTTTTAAATCTCTGAACACTATAAATCCGGATACATAAATATAATATTTGGTACATTATAAGATTGTATAGATAATTTAATGTCAAAATATAAAAATAGTGAAACAAAAAATGTGATTAATAAAAAAATGTAGACTGACAAAAACGATAGTCATGATTGCAAAATGGGGACGATATAAATATAGGAAACTACAAGACTTTCTTTTGATGTAGACAAAGCACCAAAAAAAGTGAATTACTTCACCTTTCACGGTGTAAAGCTGAAAGTTGGAGTATTGCACATGAGCAACTTTGCTGTTCAGAATTGTAATATATGTACAGTGTATGCTAAATTCTTGAAAAAATCTCGGGAGTTAAAAATTAAAAAGTGTAGGTAGAAGGTGTGTCTGTGGGTAACGACCTACACTAACTCTTGACAGATATAAAACAGACAGGCGTTATTACCGGTGTTCTATATGCTTGTGAAATACTGGCATTTTCAACGACATCGGATTCAAGTGAAAGTTCTTTATGCTTATGGTAGGCAGAACAGGACAATATTCCTGACATTTAGCACCGGTACGCGTGTTGCACTTCGACCGATTTCCGATCTTAGATGATTCGATTAATCAACACGTCCGTATTTATACTATGGATTCATATTATGTAGTATATATTATACATAATATTTCATGTTCAAATTTATATAATCGGACCGAATCCATATAAACTCTCCAATAATACATATATGTAGAGTCGTTTTCAGAATTGGTTTAGAAAGAAATCTTCTTTTTCAATAATAAAAAAGTTAATAAAAAAATCCCATTTATCCTTATATTGCCAGAAAATATTTTCAAACTTGTTGCTAACTTTCATATAAGTTTAGTTTTGCATTTCCGAATATTAATATCTGTTAATATTCATTTTTAAACCTTTAACTCTACCAACAACATTCCAGTAACTTTGGCGGCTTCACAGAAATTCTATGAAATATTTTATACCATTCAGTTTTGTCCGCACCTTTACAAAACTCTCGTTTGATAATAATAATTACGTTGGATAAAGTGTATATTAATTGATTAAAAGCAAATGAAAGATTTGAAATTTGCCCTTAAATAATGCAAAAATTTGTTTCACAAAATGTTTCAGAAAACATGTCATGACATTGAAATCATTTTACTGTCTAGACAGGTTATTCGACTCCACACGAGACAAGAGATCAAATGCATATCACGATTAACTGTACATGTTTGGAAAATGATACAAAAAGGAGATTGTCAGAAAAATTTTCAAATCGAATTGCATTTTATTTAATAATTGAACCGCCACATCGTAGAACGGGATATACAATTTTTTGGTCCGAGCGCAAACGGATCTTGACAATTTATTTATTATTTATATTATTTATATATTTTTTTTCATCGAATTATTATTTATGAATACCATTGCTGCCGTGTTCTAAGAAAATACGGTAGAATAATATTATAGAGTTACATATATATTGACTTGGCTTATGTTATCTGATGAGGGAGTATTTCCACATTAATTGTTAATAACAGATGGTAATTATCTATTTCTGTGTAAAGTAAAATAGCAAAGATACACTTTGGTCGAAAATATCTACATTATTGATTATTCTTTTCGGAGAACCTTCCAAATTTCGTAATCATTTCTCTACCAGTTAACATTTTTGACCGGTTTTTAAAGTCTCTGATGAGTTGATATAACACTGAAGTTTAAACTATTTAAATTTAGTGATATATATATCTGATGTTGTAAGATGACATTTACGTAATATTGCAATTAGTTTGACACTTGTCCACAGATGTTAGGAAATTGATAAATTATTCATAATTATACGATCTTTTCTCAAATACCGTTTCATGAATTATTTTCTTTTAATCTTCATATTCCGATAATCGGGATTATCTATAAGATTCACTGATCTTAGAAATCTACTCCTGACTTAATTTTGACTTATCAGGTTTAAGAATGACAGAAAAACTATGAGTGGAAAAGAGGGATTTTATATCGATTCTTTAAGAAAATAGATCCAGTATTAGTTTATCTCTTTTCTATTATCAGAAAATTTTCTGTATCAAGTAGACTAGTCGGAAAGTTGATAATCTATGAAAAGGTTGTTTAAATATAGTCCCATTTTCTAATAGTACTTTTTTTATAATGGGTGGTAGGTACTGGTATTTTGGGATGATAAATTGCCAAAATAATTTTTTTATACAATTAATAATATCTAAGCTAAAATAAATAGTTTAATATCCATTTTTTTCCATTTTTTTGCTTTATTTTGTTTTTATTTTATCCGTCGAATTTAACAATTAAAAATTTAGTAAATTATCGAAAGCCCGCGAGTATATCTGAATTTTATATGGTTATTTTTGTTTTGAAATTTAATAATTTTGAATTTGAAACCATCCAATTTGAAAAGAAATTAGAGAACTGGTAAGCATGCAAGAAAACCTGCAATGCTTGTGTTGAACTGTTCGTTTTAATTCACAAAAAAAGGGAGTCACCAACGTTCTTGTTTAAACACTACATTTACTCTTATATTAATGAATACATTCGAGAGGTTACAGTTCTTAGGTGCCGTTCGATTCAAGTATCAGACACGAAGTTCAGAAAGCGACTGCCAAAAGTAAAATCAAAAATATGAATCGAATCATAAGCATAACTATGCAATACAGTATGATTAACATTATTACTCACGCTTTTAAAATTCTATTACTGTT
>JAUEJJ010000046.1:1347394-1370535 GCA_032164275.1 Synergus coniferae
TTCCCTCTACGGTACCATGCCGTTTCTCACAAGTGTAAACATTTTCATCAATTACTATATAAGGAATCTTCAAACCTTTTCTCTCAGCGTGATTTGCGTGCGTTATAGGTTTATGTGTGCGTATTATGTATATAAGTTAAGGTTACTTCTGCGAATGTGTGTTTTATTGATAGTGTGTGTATTTATGTATTGTGTAGTGTGAGTTGACAAAGATATTCACCACAGGTTTACGAATTTAATTGACCTTTCTCTTTTCTTATTTTCGTCTGTAGTATTCTTTTCGAATGACTCATGATTTTTAGTATCGTCTTTAGCAAATTTCAGAATCCATTATATTACATTTTGATATAAATACCTCATTTCCCTAAATCGTAAAAGATTATACTAAATTATAATATCGGTTTTAACGTATTGAATTACAAAATTTCTTTGCGTGTAATAAATATTAAAGACGACGCACCCAGTTGGTACATGAAAGGGTGCGAGTATCGATCGAGTCGACGAGAGGTCGAGCTTGGGAAAATTTCCTGGGAATTTTGAAAGTGAGAGACATTGTCATAATCATAATGCACCACGTCTCAACGTGTCTTCGGAATAGTTCCGAGAAAACATTATATGTATTTGCTATAAATACATTCGTCAGGTGGATTTATGCGTTAGCTCTTAAAAGGGGAAATATATATTTATATCCATTGCAAATTTCAAGCTTTTTTCTCTGTTTTGTATTTTATATTGGATTTTATTAGAGGAATAAGGATCGAATTTACTTGGAAAAAGTCAAAGAGCAATTTATTCCATTCAAAATGTGCGACGTAGACGTGATTCAATTTACATTTTGTATTTGGATCAAATTAGGTTTTCCGATATTTCAATGAAACTTTATTGCAAAATCCTTAGAGTTGTCGAAATTCAATTAATTCTTTCATTACTTTTATTTTTTTCGGTATTCCGGTTCTCTGTACTTTTATTGTTGTGTTTGTTTTTAAATTTTGCTCTCGAAAAATACAGTGCGAAAAGAATCGAGAGCGGCGTATCGATTACACTTACGAATCTGCCTTGCAAATGTAATTAGCGGACGGTTTAATTTATTAAACTGGATTGTTCCAATTTTGTTTAGTTTACATTTCTAACTTATTTTCACATGAAACATGGTTTTTTTATAATACGTATTTTTGAAAAGAAAGAACGATACTAACAATAATTAGCATTAAACGTACTTTTCAAGATATCCACAACTGTGCAGTCATAAAACAGGTTTTATAGACAGAATTCTTGTTTTTGCTTAGCTTCGGATACCGAGCGAACAATGCTGACAAGAACAAGAATCCCAAGAACGTTTTGTACTTGCCGAGTGTTATTCCAAAGTAATGTCTGTAGAAATCTCGATCGACTTTTTATTTTTTTAAATACATTTTTCTAAAAAAAGGTTCAGAAACCTGTCATAGAATCTTGATTTTCCTGATAAAATTCGATCATTATCTTTGTAATTCATTTCCTCTCAATCTTTTTCTTCTCGAACTTTTTCTACATTTTTTTTGAGAAATAAAACGTCGCTGTTGAAACTTGATTTAGAAGCTAAAAGATGAGCTCGCAAGTGGATTTTAACAGAGATCGAAGCAACAGAGCTTACAAAGAGCGATTGCTTCTAGTTCCGAGTCCAAACTGACTTTACGATCCATTGGAACCGTCCTGATATCTTCACGCTTTTCTTCCTCTTCCGGTCCACGACGTCATTCCAGATGAAGAGTTTTATAAGACCTTCCAGAAAAAAGATGAAGGACGCATTCGACACATTTTTATGACCACCCCGACCGTTTGCACGAATTAGTTCGCCAAAAAGTTATACGTTTTATGTGTCTCACAGTTGAACTCGAGGCAGTAAAAAACTAGTTTCCCAGGTACATTCAGAAAGTTTAGCTATCTCATTATATTCTGAATCGAAACCCGTATTGGATTTGGTATCATAAATTTCTTTAACAAAAAGCTGTTGCAATTTCATGAAGAGAAACTGGCATGTGTTTGGAAGTTTACCTATTATGATACATTTGTATATACTCGTAAAACCTTTTTAAGCGCAAAATTTATAGTCAGTTACAACGAAAAAATGATATTCACCTCGTTTAGTACTTATATTCATTTGCATATTAATATGACTTATGTTTATAGTAATCAATAATCGGTCTTTATCTTAAATACGATAACTAGGTCAACTACATCTACATTTGTCCTTGAATTTATGTCGTGAGTCTATTTGCGTATAGGGATGAGCGCTTATATGTGTTAACAAAGGGGTTGACTGGAAAAGTACTATAATGTTTCAAAGCTAATTGCTAACCTGAAATCCCTCTGGCAAACAACAGACATTAGGGGAATAATTACTAACTTTTTGCCGCACTGCAGAAGGGAAAATGTTATATTGCCGGTATTGTATAAAGTACTTTTACACGTTTCATTAATATCAGAAGAAAGCATATTATTTATTTAAAAATGCTACAAAAGTTTAGTATAGTAATATTTCAAACTGTTCTGTTAAATAATATATTTCGTGAAACTCGAAATTCCTGAATTTCTAACATATTTTGGTATTAAACAGGAATTTAATTGAGAAAGTACATAAGTTAAAAAGCTCGTGGCGATGATAGGAAATAAATGTTTGAAGTTGAGGTCTCCGAGCCCGAAATGCTCGAAGATGACATGTTTGTGGATAAAATGTAAACACGTAATTCGAGAAGACTTCCTCAGGGTTCGAGGGCAATCTTCCTGAATACTTATTTTTTATCTTCATTGTTTATGTTGATACTTGAAAGACGAGGTCGTTTACAAAATTTCAACGAGTTTTATCTACCAAATACTCTTTTCAGTCTTCACTTTAGACGATACACTCAATATTTTTCCCTACATTTTCATCATAACAGTCTCGAACTTTCTCCATCTGGTGCCTTATAATTTTCGATATTAAACCTCGTTTCACGAGAATGTAGAGATTTGTCAACATGTTCACGCGCGGACTTCATTCTCCCAATCCGCAGCTGAAATTATATTGTCGAAATTAGATGTATGTGTCGTGTCCAAGAGAGAAGAATCATAGAAAATGCGACATGCGACATCTCGAGGGATTTCTGCAACCAGCGAGAGAGCCAATAGGACACGAGCATCTCGCAGATTTTCTCTCATTCTCGACCTCCGCCTTGAACCCAAACCCTATCAGCCCTGAACCGTAAATGCCGTAAAAGGTCAACTTCGTACTTCGTCCCAATTCTCATTTTTCGCATATACGATATATAATCCATCAATTTATCGGCTGATGTAACCTGATATTTGAGTATCTATTTACGATCCCTTCACTTTCCTCAAAGGTATAGTTTTACTGAATTATACTGATGTCTATTATTACACCATCTATCATAATCGAAACGAGGTTATTGAAACCATTTGGTTTAAAGACTTCATCGTTTTCATATGATCAATCCTAAAATTTGAAAACAAATATTTAAGGAACTTTATACTTATTCCCCTGCTTTTAATAAAATTTAGTGTCACTTGAACTGTTTAACATTTCCCTACAATGTGTTCTCGCGTAAAGATATAAACTTGTTTAGACTTGAAAATCGATTTTTCATCTCCGAAAGTTCGAAGGTGAAAGGAAGAAAATCTTGTGACCCACTCAATCCTCGTTAAGGGCTACTTCACAGTAGTAGAGTAGGTATTTCAGAGAAATCCAATTTGAGAACTTCCGTTCCCCATTGCCTTTCAGAATTAAACGAAATTCATTTCCTTCGATCGATCGGTGAAATTGGAACGCACGTGGACTCACATTTTCCATTTACGGAATTACACGAAATCTTGTTTCTTACATACCTCAGGAATAAGAGAAATTGAAATTTACACTGGCGGAAATGGTAATGTCCAGAATGGTGATTAAATTTGTCCAAGCTGAAAAAAAAAATTGAACTGGCCATTATCCTTGTTTTGACTGGGCACGAAAAATGACATAATGTGGGGTCAAGAGTGAACTAAAAAGCCCAGGAAAGTGAGTGAGGGGAAATTAATGGGGATGGAAGAGTTGACTGGACGAGGACCAAAATTCTCTGCCAGAATTCGACCAGCAGACCCGCAACGGTTGTAGCAACCCTCGACATCCTCCATCTTCCGCAAAACCGCCTTCGTGTGCGATATTTATGTATCTGAGACGAAATTTCGAAGTGGCGAATTCCATCTTCTTTTTCACTTTTCTCACTCACACTGAGCCCGGCTTTTTCACGTGAAGAAACTGCGTTTCCGTTCGATTTTCTTCTCCCGCGATGCGAATTCGATATTTATTCAGATGGTTTTATTTCAGTCACAAATAAAAAAAAACCACTTTTAAAATTCAGACCGATAAAGGGTTTCTTGAAAAGCGTGTTTCTATGAAATAAAAAGAAATGTGGAAATAGGAATGAAGAAGGAATACATATAGGGAGATATCAAAAGTCACGATGAAAAGGATCTAAAAAACTATAAAGCATAGGATCTTTTTAAGAGGTTTTCTTTGCGAGGTGTTGGTTTTTGAATTTTAAGAAAAATCAAACAGATAGGCGTTAAAAGAAACTATTAGCTTTTAATTTATATGCATTCAGTCCCTGCCAAATTCTATTGACAGAGACTAGCTATAATTACCCCTCCCCCTTCCCCTTATATTTTCAATTGACTATTTCTATCTTAAATACTAATGTGTTCCTTTTTTGTGTTTCAGGTACGTATTACTCATGGAATGGATTAATATTTTTCAAATAACTGAAGTTCTCGGTGGTATTGGTATGTAGAGATGGTTTTGTAATTGAAAATTTACAAAACTACAAATGCTACAAATTAGTAGCAAATTAGTGACTGCTTGATTGAATTAAATCATGAACTCGGTTATTATGGGGTGAAACATCTGCGAAAAACTATTGGACTTATATTATTAAATTCATAGCCAGACTTAGATAGTCAGATTTTTCTCCTAATTAATATACCTTCTGCAATGAAATCTATATATCGTTCTTGAACTTTGAGTCCCAGTCTAGTGACTTTTGAAGTCACCTTGTAGAGAGAGGTCAAACGTCGCGTCGCGTCGACTGGTTCTTTGTCGCTTACTAGTCGATCGATGGTCCCAGATCTGCCGTCTAGCGGCTGGCACATGTATTTCCGGTTGGCGATTGTGGATAAGAACCGTAGAAATACGTGATCGAAACGCGTCGTGGTCTTAATGGATGACTGGAAGGTGCTATCGTCAATAACAATATACAGGCCAGCATGTCACAGCATGGCCATTGCCGGAAACTAAAATCGATTTTCCCAAGGGCGTCTCCTATTTTGTGCCATATATAAATGTACATATATTCATGAATATGTATATTCATGAATACATTTACCGTATGCTTTACATACGTATTTACAGGGTTGTTTGTTTGTTTCTTGTGTCCTTATGCGTAACAAACGTAAGTAGGTTGACTGACGCCTGATGCAGTGCCACAGTCTCTCAGTCTGAACGGATACTCCGTTACTACTGAACGTTTGTTCTGTTATCAGTAGTTACAGCCGTCCTTATCAGACTGTAACCTTGAGAGTCATGCAAAAAGACGAAAAACTACGTTTTTCGAAATCTTCTTTTTAGAATATTATTTTTTCGAAGTAGTGAGAAGTGTTTTCGATTTTATATAAAAAATTAACTAACTTTGAATAATAATTCAGAAAATAAACCCCTGGAGGTTGTAATTATTTCAATATTTTTTAAAAATAAGTTTTTTTAATAAGGATTTCCTTTTTTGTCATTAAAATGCGTTTTCTGCTAGGCTAATACTATTTTTGTAATAAACTGGTTTCTCTTTTTCTGCTCAATTAATTGACAGTTGAACGTGAATAATGGGCACCTTCTTGCAAAAATAATGGCGAAATCAACAAAGCCTGAGGGAGTGTTGCGTGTATGGATTTAACAATATATGTATTCAAAACTGTTGTATTGAAATGCTTGAAAATTTCAAATGCAAATGAAGCTTCAGTTTCAATCTATATATTTTTGTATTTTTGCCGACGAGAGGCATCGTATAATCGATTATCTCTCACATCAATTCAATAAATACCTATTGTTACTTAAAATCTACGTAAAAATATTTTAAAAAAACGTTAATAATTTTTTTGATTGAAAAATCTGAAAGTTACTTAAAACGTATATGTTGAAGCAGGGTTGATTTAGCAAACTTTTTTGACTCAATATATATGGCTGAGCGGAATGTTGATGTCTAAATGGGAGCACCTGATTGTCCGGGAGTCATCTATAAATTCGGATCTTAATCCGTTGAAATATATATTTTCTTGTCGTGTTTAAGTAACGCTTAAATAACGTTTTAACGCGCCGTTACTTTATCGTCGGCAAACAAATTTTGCGGCCAATAATGGACGAGGAGGCGTAGACTTAGGCTGGCGCTAGGAGATTATTAACGTTTCGCCTCGTGGTCTAGAGCTAAAAATAGTACAATCCACGACACGAAAATAGGCGCAGAACTATGCAGAACCCCCGTTCAGGAATCTCTCGTATGACCTCGCTAGACATGTCTCGTTTTATGCGATTATTTCCGGAAGCAGATTTCATGATATGATTTCCTGTCAGTACACATAGAATTTTTTCTTCATTCATAAATCAGTGCTTTTTTCCTTTCTCTCTTCAAAATTGAATTACAAGAATATCCATCGCTAATTTCTTGGTCGTTTTAGTACATAAGGTTTATGTACTTAAGGGTCCTTATTTACATAAGAGTTTGCCTTCGATATTGTTAGCGATACGAACAAACCATAATCCCCATGAGACGTAAATCCAGGTTGCTGCAACCTTAACACCGGTGGCAGTCTAATGCTCTATAACGAGTATGGTACGTAGACATAATGACGTTTATACACCATACTTGTTAGTTGGGTTAGGTCACTCTTGCGGAATTACACGCCTTTCCAGATATAACAAGGACTCCTCTAAAGGGTGGTTAATTGCTAAGGGAAGATCGATTAACCGAGCGTAACGGGGTGGATAATGTACACAGCAGAGTAAACGACGACCAAGTGGAAACTTGCTGTTGAACGTGTGCTTGGTACAAAAAGGCACGTAATAACGTACTTATGCATTACCTTCTCAACAAATGGCAATGACGTATAATCGACGGTAGTATCATCACCCTAAAGCAAAAATTCCCGCTTGAATAGCAAAACAGCATTTCTACTATGATAGACCTTTTCTTTTTTCTGCTAACAGAGTCCTTTCTTTTAGAATATCAAAATCAAGTAGTTTCAATTACAAGTTTTCAGTTTTAGAACATTTCCTATCATTTCTTTAACTGACTGCTTCAAATCGACTGCTTCATCTCGTGTGGAAAAATTTTCGGAAAAATATGAATTACCTTTCATAATCTTGCAAAACTGAGTGTCTTTGAAAACAAAATCCTTCTTTTCAGTTTTTTTTGCGCCGTGTATTGCATTATAATGTTTCGCGATAGGTACTTCTTAATCGTATTTTTCAAAGTTCTAGTTAAAATATTTGGATCAAAATTAGAGTCTTTAGTATTGTCCTCTGAAAAGAGTAACAGTAAAGTGTTATAATATTTCATATTTAATATATACTTTACTTACATTTTAAAAAAATTTTTAATTAACATTAATATAATTACAAAGGCTCTCCGCATCATATGGTCACTTTCAAGCATGTTGTCGAACTTTAAAAAGTCTTGTAAATTATTAAAATCGGTGCTTCAAACATTTGCTGTCGTGTGAACGCCTGCGCATTTGGAGTCATGCTTGTTAATTTGGATGTTAAACATATTACGAGTTCTTAGAGTTCATTACTTCTTTGATATAAATTTTACACGACTGCTATATTTTGTAAACAATAGTCTTAAACATTTCTTAGCTATAATATATAAAAAAAATTTTTTGTACACTTAGACAACTTTTTAAGGGGGAACGCTACTGTAACGGGTCTAAACATAGCCGATTTTTGTGAATTTTTTTTTGTAAGATGGGATGATAATTTGAGGATTGGACAAAAAGCGATTTATTGAATATGTATTTAACTATATTGGTGTAAATTTTTATCGAAAAATATTTGAAATTCACAAAGTTATTCAAATAATCGTAACGACATGAAAAAATGACGTCATCTGGTGGCAGCGATATAGCAATGAATTATCATCTGAAATCAAAAAAACCAAAAATATTATTAATCTACACGATAGTGGCTATCGTTGTACGTAGCCGTTTTTTTTTAAATTATTTTTTTCACAAAATGGTGGCGTTTTGAATTTTGTTGTGTGCTTTTAACCTTTTTTTTATTTTCAAAATGTCTCAAAAAATAGTTATTTTCAAAATTTTGAAAATCGGCTACGTACAACGTTAGACAATGTGATTACAAAAATTTGAAAGAAAAAAAGAAAATTAAAATCGGTTAATAAGTCTCCGAGAAATCGTTGTCACCGTGTCAAAAAAAGTAATTTTGAGAAATAAGCGTTTAAAGTTTTCATTGCATATTCGTTAGCTCCGCATGCAGTTGCATCAAATATTTATGCTTACATTATACTATCTATTCCGGGACCATATGATGGTTCTCCCTCAGCATTCTCGATACTTTTTCTTGCTCTTGATGATGAGTTAGCTCGTTTGTGGGCAGTTTCAATACGTTGATTGTCACGGTTTACAGAGTAGTCGTGGAGTGTCGGGCCTATTTGCTCTTTCTTCGGATTTTGGGTACATCTCAGTCAATTTTTGAGATTTTAAGTTAAACAATTTTTTACATACTTTTGAATATATATACTTTATGAAACTGCAAAAAAAATCCCATTTTTTGACTTATCACAGTGGCGTTCCCCCTTAAGTAAGGGAGGCTAAATAGCACCAGCACGGGAACCCCATTAGACCGTCTAAGTAAAAAAAGAAAAAAAAAACCGTGTTTTTGTAATGTTTATTATTCATAATTTGTCGTTTTAAATACCCTGAAAAGTTTTTAAAGTATACCAAAATTTTTTTTTACACTTAGAAATTTTTTTAAATATGGGAGGCTAAATAGCACCATCAGCACGGGAACCATATTAGACCGTCTAGATTAGGCGGACTAGATTCAGCCCCAATTGGACTTAAGTCTGCCCCAAAATTTTTCCACACGGAATGTCGATTGCTTCGAATCGACTTTGAATTTCCAGACATTGATGAATGTGTTTCTGACAAATAGAATTTATGAGATAGATTTGGTTTCCGATTGAAGGGAAGCTTATTATAACCAAAGTTTTGCCTCATTAATAATTTCTCGATAAGCAGCACATGGCTTGGCGTGTGACTAAAATCTTTCAACTTCATACAGGAGACGCTTGTATGATGACCTATTTCATTTTCAGTGACGTCATGGGCGCACATAAACTCGTACACTTTTTGTGGTGCGTTTATTCTATAAGGGTATAGCGGTCTTATTGACACTCAAGTGGATTTTATGGGGTTCTACCGTGTAACTCACGGTACCTTCACGTGAAGGTAACTACCTTCACGCTTTATTTGCCATTCGTGGTGAATTTTTTTTTCTGTAATCCTTGGAAACGGCCAGGGACGTTCGAACTTCTTTAAAGCACTTGGAGACCTTTTTACTCATTTATAGGGCAAAATATATTAGAAAAGATGTTGGAAAATTGATAGAAAACTTAATAGCAGCTTTTTCTGTAAATGTTCCTATTATTAACCAGCCGAAGATTGATATGAGTTGAACATAATCATTAAATATTATATCGATATGAATTGTATCATAATTTCCTATACGGTTGTTTGATAAAGATGAGGCTATTACTAAATATAAAGCATGGAGAATTAATAAAGTGGAATAATCAGCATTAGTTATCCGCGTAATTTTTCGTGAGGGAAAGTGGAGGATAATTAAGTATCCTATTTCCTTTCCCTTTCGTTGTGGGTCAGACAGATCTGACAGTGCCTAAGTGTTGCGTGGCATGGTCGAAAATAGAGGACAGATATCATCTTCTATGAAAGCTATGAAACGAGCTGGTGCGTGGTAGTTCCGCAAATAGAGTACGCAAGCCTTGTTGGAGAAAGCGGAAGAAAATAGGAAGAGGGAATGATAAAGATGTGAGAAGTCAATGAGCGCTCGAAGTTAGGGACATGGCTATTGATGGAAAAGTTTTTTTTTTCAAAAGTCTAATTTAAAAAGTCTAATTTCAAAAGCTAATTTTTACGCTATGAATTATAATACATTAATTTCATATTTATTAAAAGTCTAGACTGGTTCAATTTTTGTATTGAGCTCGAGCCTCGAGTAAAGATTGGTGTACTTGCAGGTAAGAATCCTAATTCCAAGGATTTTGAAAGACATTTGGTTATCGGTCTGAATGCGATGACCATTTACTTTTATTATCTATCCGTAAAAGGATTTTGCAATGAAGCAACGATTTTCCAACCCTTTTTACCACTCTTTCACTCTTTCATATAATAGAGAGGAGACTAGGGAATTGGAATTTCTCGGATAGTGTGCTAGATGGCAGAATAGAATGGCCAATTACTGATAATTGTGGGAGATGGAGCTTAACCCGATTCTGCGGTTCCCCTAAATCATTTATTCATAGTTACAAATTGATGCCCACGCATAGCTGCATTTTTTTTCTCAGTCACGATAATACTTTCTAGAAGGAACTTTATGTTTCCCAAAGTTATCATAAAAGTCAAACTAGCGCTTTGTTATAATTATGTTCGCGTGACGGGAAGCTCGTATATCTGTTCCGAATGTCTTTTATACATTTTTCAATAATTCATTTACTAAAATGTCTTTTCAATGCGGAATAAAAGCTAGTTTATTATTTTTCTTGAAATCTAATTGTCTTTGGTAACCAATAATTAACAACTTATTATTATGGAAATGGCAAAATTTTCCTAGATGGCTTTTGAATATCATTGATGTTTGATTGATCCAGAATGTAGGTCAGAGAAAATTAAATAGGATTTATTCGCGAGCAATCACGGAAAAAATTAAACTTCAGTTAGGAATAAATTGACTTTAAACATCAAAATGCATTGGACAATTTGTGCAGTCAGAATATAACATGAGTGAATTGTTGCTTGATAATCGAGTGTTGATTGAATGAAATTAAAAGTGATAATTACAATTCAATGATAAAATACATATAAATTTACAAAACATCTAGATGATTCTTCGAGCTAAAAATTTATATATAGAGAATTCATTGTATTGTCAATATTATGAAGGCTAAAAATATCAAAAATTGGTGTACCCTTTTTATGAAGTAAAAATAGACACCTTTTTCGACTCAACTGAAGATCATAAAGAGCTCAATAATCGTAAACTTTTATACACAAGGATTTTTTTTTTTCCCAGCATTCAGTACAACATAGTCTCGAGTCTAAAACGAAACTTTATGTCGAAATAATTTACAGGTATTATAAAATATGTTTTATGAACTATAAAAAAGTTTATGTTTAATTGGTCAGCGAGGCGATATAAAGAGATTGGATAAAATCTTGAGTAGATTTTAATTATTCTTTAAGTGAATTATGATGTTCAGTCATGGAGGGAATCGATGGGTGAAAATAATAAGTTGAAATTATTATTTGAAAATTTCATTGCGGAATCGAAGCAAACGATAATCAGGATCACGTCACTCAAATTCGTTGACAGCAATTCATTATTCTCTTGTGATGCTGAGCCGATATGAAAGTAGAAGTCTATCATCTCGATAAATTTTTATCAAAAATCGATCCTATTAATTTAGATATTGAGGCCAGATAGTGTATTTTTTACTTTAGAAGGCACCGTGCAAAATTCATAGTAGAAAAATTATTTGCAGTATATATAGCGATTAATTGCAAGAGATTCAGTGAAAGTAATTTGATTTTTACACTCAGGTATTTTTAATGAAATCCGGTTTAAATATCAGATGTGAACTAAATGTTTAAATTCTATTTTAATTACGTTTATTTCTTTAAATATTTTTTTAAAGAAATGCATTGGAAGGACAACATTAAAGGGTTGAAATTTATCAGTGTGTTCCTGAAATATTACATATAAAATCGTGGGAAAATGGCGATTGTGCTATAACACATCGTCGCTAACGAGTGTCGGATAGTGTGCCAGCGATTCGTTTCATCTCGAAACTGGTTGATAAATCTTCAAAAGACCATCGAACTTCTTGCTCTTTAGATTGCATGTTGATGCGAGTGTGTATTTTTTATAAAGTTAGCCGTCACATTCTTTTAAGTTCTTCAATTGCAACAAGAAAAAATAGTACTTTCTGGTTTTTATTGCAATTTTTCACACATTTCTTCCGGAAAGCATTTATTAAATGGAAGCGGTTTTTTTATAGTTCGAAAAAAATTTCGAATCTCTGTTGGCCACCCTAATGAAAAGTGATATTTTTGTGGATTTAATCGCTGTTTCAATTTTATTTAATCGCAAATTCTGCACTGAGGGAAAATACGAATAAAACTTGAAAAAGTTGTCTTTTTGTACTTTAATTAATGCTGCGTGAGCGATAACAACTTGAAGAGAAGAAGCAATCGTTGAACCAGACGAGCTTCTTCAGGACGGAAAATGTCGGAGTGTGAGAGGAAGGATAAGGGGTGATTATGAGAGGTTATCATTCTCTATGGAATTTGCTTAATCCCTGATACTTGACCTCGTCTACCTTCCATTGGCCCTCGAACCCGGGAAAATCCCTCGGGCTGTGCGAGGTTGAGAACCTCTGTCAGTAGTGGATGTGTTATAGTCTGGAAAGACATTAAGAGGAGAGAAAACAGCGAGATAGAAATGCCTGGTTCTAGTAGAATGGCATAACGTATCCTCCGGAGGCACCTCATAGTACGTTTCTTCTCATTCACGAATTTTCACTTCTTAAAATTTCTGAAAAGACTATTTCCAGCCAAAATACCTTACACGTGAATTTTTACGGGGTAGTCTTCAGGGGTGATGACAGTCGTAAAAAAATTTATTACGGTGATTTTCAAGAAGTTTATTATCTTGGTTGGGCATTTAAACATTTTCAGAGGTTCAGACTTCCGGGGCTTTTTATCAACTTTAAAACACTTCTGGAAAGAAGTAGAGTAGATTTTTAAAAGAAGCATTTAGATTATTTAGAAGTACATAAATTAAAAATTAATAGAGACCTGTTTTTTCGTATGAGAACGGTCTAATGGGTATTCAGAAAAGACGAAGTGCAATTTTCGCAATATTTTGAAGAATTTATTATCTTAGAAACAACGTAAAGAATTCCCCTTTGATAATTTTTCTTTGAAGTTCATTGGTCGCACATTAACGTCAGAAACTGCCGAGCAGGTATTTCATACGTCAAATGAATGCTTGTGTTAAATTTTATTATTTATTTAAACTACTCAGACTTCGCCTGCTTATTTATAGTCTACTTGTTGTTTTCCTGAATGTCGCCTACGCTTATTTGCACTTTGTTCCGTTTATAAACTACTTTATGCGTCGGGGTGAAAAGAAATAAAATTTCGTCATAGTAAAGTTTTGTTAGTTGCTTTGAGCCTTTACCTTTAATAAAGTGAATATCTCGAAAAGTATTAAAAAACTTTAAAACTTCGCAGTTCATGACTACGAAGTCTTACATGACATGAGTGTAAAACCCTGTTTAGCCAACATATATTCGAAAAATATAAAAATCAATTTAATTAGGGTACTCCTGGACTTCTAGCCTGGAAATGAAAATTATACACGTGACTTGAAGGAAGTCCTCGTAATAATTAAATGGAGTCGCCTCGTGCTGCTCATTACATTAGCAAATTAAATTTCGGATTAACATCAGGACAGGAAACTCTAATACCAGATTCAGATCTGAAATTCTTAGTTCCATAGGAGAAGAATAAAAAAAACGTGGTGTTTAATTTATTTATCTTTTCTGTCATCAACCTTTTGAATTTTAATTTAGAATATATTTTCTCATAAAGTTTCAAGAGTTTGAAAACTTTCTTATATCTGGAAAATCTACTTAAGCGTAAACCTAGTAGAGAGTACTTGAATTTGCAATTGGAAATTATACTTGAAATAGTTTCGAATATTATCAAGCAGTTTGTCAAAACTTTTCGGATGTACCTAATAATATATTCAAGGCTTGTTGCATCAAATTAGGCATTTTAAAGCAAAGGTTAATCTACTGTTATTACTTTGAAAAACTTAATTGTTATTAAAATTGAAGTAATATGTAACCGCTTTTAAGATGCTGGAAAAGAATAAGAAATTATGAATTTTGATCAAGCCTTGTCCTAATATAAGGGAACTTGAAAACTGACGAGACAGTATAATTTGGAGCACTTGGAGGAACAAAAGATTAGACTGGTTGTCGTGACTTGATTTCTACCACGAATCCTTCTTCCTTGTCTGGTTCTCTTGGACGAGCCAAAAGCATTGTTACCGGGATATTTTTGGAATGTAGGACGGCAAAGTTTGTCCGATCGCTGCAAACTGCATATCTACCTGTTTTGGCTCAGTGTGAATTGAATGTACAAGCTCTTACCAATATATGCATACGTATAGACTTATATGCAAATGAGAATGTAGAGAGTGTACATAAGTGCGAGAGCATGTCGTGTGTGCCGACGTATGTAACCATAACTTACGGTAAAACTTACACACTCAAGTAGAAGGAACATCTTGCGGCGTAATATAGGTTCCAAGCTCTAGGAGGAAGTTCACGTGCACGAGCTTCCACAATTATATCTAGTTCGTGAGATAATATCGGGTTTATTACTAATGCAAAATTGATGTACCAAACATTCAGTATGGTTATTATATTGAAAAGATTTCTCAATATTACATTTTCTTTTTGGAAAAATTTTCACGCGAAAAAATAAGCACTTGACCATAATATATATTTATTTATTTATTTAGAATCCTAATTTTATAGGATAGTGTAGATTGAAATTATAATATATCAATTATTCCTATTATTGGAACAGAATTTAGAGAGAAGCTGCAAAGCATTTGTGTTAATTAAACTTGTACTTTCAGACCCTCGCACAGAATCCCCTTTGGTTTTAGATGCATTTAGAAATTAACCAAATTAATTCTAAAGAGAGTGCTTGTGGGAAGCTAGTAATGTTAGGTTAATTTTCTATTAACTTGTTTCTGATACGCATACAGTACGATGGATAATTTAATTTATTAGCGTAATACTTTATCTTAGGTTAATTGGCAGATAGGTTTTCAACATTTTTTGTTTATTGAGAATAAATTCATTACTTGCAAGATCTTTCTTTTCTGTCTTCAATAGGTTATTCAATTTCAAAGGATATCTCCCTCGAAATTATTGATCGTGAACGCTGCTGATTAGAATTTCAGGGAAAGGATAAGAGACCAGGGTTGGCTTAGTGGGATCACTGAAAGAGGGTATGGAGGGTGTTCTACATGATAAGGGGAACCATGAAACAAGGCAGTCATGAGTAAAAGTTTATCGGGGGTTGAAACGAATTAATGGACTTCGTGACAGTTCGCGAAAGTTCGTAAACGATCGCTCCCGCATGTGAAGTTGCCCATGTGAAACGCATCACTCTGTAGTTTCGATCACTTGAGGAAATCCGCCCTGTATATCAGGTGCGAGCAAACCAAGGGGATAAAACCGGGAAACAGGGATGGGGTTGCCACGTACTTGTGAAACTTCTGGGCTAAAACAAACCATAAAAAAAATGCTGAACCCCGTTATTATATGTTCATGAAGTTTACTACGGCTCGACCTATAATCTTGATGTTCGAAACTCTAAAGAGCGTTCCTAAATGGTTTCTGTTGCAAAATATTGTCAACTTTTAAAAACTGATGATGCAATAAAACTTCTATTTAAAACAACAAGTCTTATCTTGCATCATGTATCATTTTAGAAATCGTAGAGGATATTAAATAAACAAATTTTGTCTGTGACGCATTCCATAGAGATTGGTTAACTAATTTTTTAGATGTCAGGGAGGAAAAAATTCTGAATAAAGAACTAGTTTTAATGAGGCGACCTAGTGTCTCGGAGTTCTCTCTATAAATAATACAAATCAGTGATCGATTCAGAAAATAAAAATAGAATTAGTTCCACGTGGCATTAAAGTACAATAATAGAATTTCCGCCCACGAACTAAAAATCTTTCGTTGGTGGTCTCAATTTAATTTTAATTAATCATTTTGCGAGTCACTCATGATGCCGCATTGAAATATCATGATCTTCTTTATTTATTTATTTATTTGGTTCGATTATTATCTGAATTGTGGAGAACTTGTATCTAGATATAACGCGAAAGGAAATACATATCCCTAGGGAATCCATTAGATGGTGGTTGTCTTCAGAAGCTGATTTTTCATCTTTCATGAAGCAGCTCACAGAGCGTTATGAAAACGGGATAGGATCCTCCTTTGAGTCGATCCCTCATATTTTTATTGTTTCTGGTTTTCATTCCCTTTTTATATTTCATGTCCTGAATACACTGATAGCTGGCATCCTGTGTAAAATGTTTAATAAAATTTATACTCGATGAATATCTGCTGCTGCTGCTCTCGATGAATTTATGATCGAATGGAATTTATAACCATGAACGATGTTATTTATGATAATGTAGAATTTTCATTACAAAAGGATGTTTCAATGAATCGTTAAACACATTTAAAAAAAGCTTTTTTTATATTTCTCTACACATAATATATTTCTTATATTTATTATATCAAATACTAATTGTACATTTATTTTGTGTTTCAGGTACGTATCACTCATTAAATGGATTATTTTCTATGTATAAAATGAGCTTCATGATGATCGTGTTGGTATGTAAGAGTTTTCAAAAATTCAAAAACGAAAATTGGAATATTCTTTAAAGTAAGTGAATGCTCCTTATTTTAAGTAGAAACTACCGACTTTAATCAGACGCGGATGCGGCTCATACTAATCAGTAAATAACTTACTTCTTTGAGAATTCTAACATTCTAATATTCATTCTCTAACAGGGAATTTCCGTTATCAGATTACACAAAAATTAACAGAAGTCACTTATCATTTTTTTATTTTTATAAAAATATCAAGTTGGATTTTATTTGGATGTTCAAATTTATAGAAATATTATCTTAAAGAATCTATTGGACTCCACCGCAACTCTCCCTTAAGTCGATCTTTTTTTCTATATTGAAATTCTTATAATAGTCCCTCTTTTTTAATAAAAAGGGGAGAATGTTTTCTTTTAATATGTATCTGCTTGGATAGCAGGACATTTCATGGCACGCGTAATCGTGGCTGGGAAACGCAGTTGTTCGAGGGTTGCTTGCTCCTAGCAGTGGAAGGTGGGTTGGGATGGGTTGCGGTGTAGTGGGGTTAGGGGGGTGGCTATAGGGCAATGCGCCGGTCGATACTCCTCTGCTGTAATACCGAGAACCACGAGCGCACGAGGCACAGCCCTGATATGATAAAAAACCCGAAAAGAATGTGGATCTTTGAAAAGAAATTTACCAATAACGGAAACTCTTCTTTACATTTTCATGTATTTTTTTTACGCTTCTCAATCATTTTTTTGTTTAGAGATTTTCCCAATTTTTGTTTGCATCCCTCTCCAGTATAGTTCGTTTCAAAGATTTTACATTTGAATAATTACAATTTTTAAGCTTGAATACTTCTATAGTTTGGAATTTTCTAATAATTCTGAATTCTTAAATTCTTAAATATGAATTGTTAAATATTCTTAAATATAAATTACTATTATAGGGTTCAAAAATGAGTTACGTAGATTTAATTTCTTGTTTGAAGCTAGTTAATTGATAGAGCGTAAAATGTAAAAAGTGAAAACGTGTGAGAAAAGTCTTGTTAAATGGAAAAGATTGAGTAAAATTTCAATTAGGGAGTACCGCTCTTTAAAAGGGTTAAACAACTGACAGTGAAAAGTCTCTGGTGCACCGCGCGAAATTGGTAAATGGCGTATAGAGGTCAGGAGGAATCCCCTATGAGGCAACACTGCAGTCTTGTAGTAACTAAGAGAATTTAATTAAAAGTTAAGTTTTAACGGCCAGACCAATTGAAATATTGTCCTACCTTCTGTCTTCCGTATATTTCTTCGTTTACAGGGAGCAGACGACTCGCTTGGGGGTGGGAATGGCCCACTCCCGGTATTGAACGCCCAAGAAAACAGAGTCTCGTCCAAACTGGGTTTCAACTGTTCCTATTATAGTCGTCTGCATCGAGTCTCGAGCATTAACCCCTTGCAAATACATTTTGTCAAAAAAATAAGTAATCATTTTGAATCGTCTTGAAAATATTTTAAATTGGTCACAAAAAGTCGAAAGATCAGTTTAAAACTACACTTTTCTTTAAAATGTTCTTCTTTATTTCATTTGCAAATAACGAAACTACTAAAAATTTACGATCAGTATTTTTTTACTATCCATCTCAAAATTGATCAAATAGTAATCAATCTTTATTCCTCTCGGATATCTTCACAACAAAATGCATTTGTCACATGAAAGTTAGTATCGCAAGATTGTTTCAATTTAATCCAGTCGATGCAGAAGAAAAATTGTTAGAAAGTTTTAATTAAATTTCCAATATTCTATCAATGGTAAATTGATAAATAAAATGGTAGATAGCAATTAATTCCTTTCAGAATTTATTTGACACAGTTGGGATAAAGGATCATCGACTTACGTTAGTCAATTGAGAGCCAATCCACGGACTGTAATTGAAATTAATTAGAGATACGTATTAATTATATTTTAGCGAGATATAAAAAAAGTAAATAGAAGGAAACGAGGATATAACTTAAATTTCTTATTTAATAAAGATAAATATAGTTCAAAATAAAAATGAAAAATTTAAGCTTGAGAGTAAATACGTAAAGATGTTCTTTAAAGTTAATATTGATTTCAATTTGTCCAAGTAGAAATTACTTAAACAAACACTTCAATTCGAAATTCAAAGAGAAAATTAAACTCCTAGATTAGAGTAGGGATCGAGACAGCTTTAATTCTCATTTGAATTTTAAATTAGCTTCCCCCCTTCTCTCTTTCAAAACTGTTTCTTCGGTATTTAGGAACTTCTTCTTTACTCTGCTTTTAAGTGGAATATTAATTGTACTCTTTTTACAACTTGAGGATTTATATCCGAAAATTAATAAATGCCGAAGAATTCTTAAACTTCTGAGGAGTAAAGGAGCTTTTAGCTAAATTAGCAATCTGAATCCTGACTTTGTGCTTTGGAATTATTATGAAACATCATAATTTTCCTTTCTAAAGAAGATATGATTTAATATACTTCTTCGTTTTAAAATATTACTCTTCTTTCATCTTTTTCTCATCCCTCAAAACTCCGAAAAATTAAATGTTCTCCTTTTGTTTGAAAATTACCTTATATAAGTTAAATAATAACAAAAAGTTTATAACTCTAATAAAATATAATAAGAGAAGGAAAAAGTCTCGTTTTCTGAGTAAAGATTTATGAGGAAATTACCGAAGTTAGTCGTAAACTCTAAAAGTCCAGGTCGAAAAAGTTTCTGGATTCTCTTGAGGAAAGGAGAGGATCATAATTTTTATAATTTACATCCTGACGAAGACGTCACTCTCGTCATTCCTGAATCACATCGGCTTCTCTTTCTTATATTTCTCCTTCTTCGTCATATACCTTCGATCCTAAGCTGCTTTTGCAGTTTCCATGCATCGTAAAATGCCTTCCATGGGGAGGATTTCCTGATGTCGACGACATCCCTTTCGTGTTCGAATTCCACCGGCAGCGACACATCCCCGGATCAAGTTTCTATAGCGAAGTTGCGTTCATCGCGAATCCTCATCAAATCCGATAGGATCAGATAGCATCATTCACTCCATACTTGCTGATCGCACTAGTTTCCCGATTTTGCTATATCTCGTTTCCTCGAAACCGCCGGAAAATTTCTTCAAAGAAGATATTTATTATTTTTAACCTTGTGTGAATAAAATTGAAAAAAATGAAAAAAATGAAAAAAACATTGATTGCTAATATTATAAGTGACATTTTTTGAGCCCATGAGCCGAGTACTTGCACACCTCTAAATAATACGTCTTCATTTTCTCTTTTCATGTTTATTCTTGTTTTATTATTATTTCTTTCTGTTTGTTGTTGCGGATGAACGCGACTCGTCAGTGAACTACTGTCTAGCTGTTCGCCAACCCCCATTGTGTACTGTAGTTCTGGGTTGTACGTTACAACTGGATACAACGGTGACTGGGACAACGACGAGAACAAAGACATCGACTATAGGACAAAAACAGGGGTGCGACGCGACACAGTAGACGACCCACTGCGACCCATATACATTATACATATGTATGTTCCGCGCCATTTATGTGTAGGTACACAATTTATTTGCTCCCGAGGACTATAACGAGAGCGACGCACGTATAGCTTCATATCGATTCCTTACAAGTCGTATATCGTCCATATACCGTCCGTCGGTACACCACTTTGTCTTCAATGTGCATAGATAAGCCAGTTTTACTGCTCCATCTAGAAGGACAATCGACTATTCTGCAATAATTTCTCCAGCGACAGAAGTAGTCCTCTGTTGCACGTTTTGCCTCAAAATTGATAAAATTTACATAAGTTATAGACAAAATTTGCAAGGTAAAAAGGGACATTAGGATGAGGGATATTCAGAAGGGAAGATGTTAGAAATATTGGTGGGATTTATATTTTTAAGAGGTCTCAGAGTTTGGTCACTATTTTTAAAAACATTTAATTCATCTTTTCGCACACATACAAAGAACGAGAAAATATAAGGGAGGTACGAATCTGGGTTGAAAATAGAATTGGGGTTGTAACCGGAACGTTGGTTAAAATTGAGAGAGGTGGATGAGAATTCTCTTCCCTTTCCATTTTTGAGAGTTATATTAGGGGGAAATCTCGGGTTAGCTTTGGCGATTCCTCGAGTGTAGAAGCACTGTAGGGAGGAGTTGTAGGGTGGTAAAGTGGTAAGAAAATGATGGAAAGCGATAGAGTCGAGCACCAGAAGTAGAAACGAGCAAGAATTGCTCACTAGCCGTTGTTTTTTGAAAAGCAAACGCTCCAATGCAATGTAAAGTACTTAAAGTTCTCGAAGCGCAGAATCAAGACTTACATTCACGTTACACATGTATATATGCATTATACATATATTAGCGCACCAAAATGTCTAATAAATCGTTCTCTCTTTGTGAAAATTAACCGCACTTATGCATCCAGGCAAGTGATAAACTTAATTTGACATAGCATGACTCTATTGCGTGTCAGGATACTCATTATCCTCTTCGAATCGTAAGCAGGCGTGAAATATGATATCTATAAATACCCTATATGTTCAGTCATCATTTATACTAATTCCCCTATATAAAGGAATCAAAGGAATAAAACGTATTTATGAATAAAATATCGAATTGTAGGCATAGGCATATTATTTATCAAAAGCTTATGAATAATTTCCACTCTAGGTTGCAGAGAAAATCAATGCAGATTTAAGTTCATGTATAACTTCCATTAATCTTTATATAAGTGTCTCATTTGCTGCAAATAAGTCACAAAGTTTTTCTACTGAATTTATAAAATTGTTTTGATATTCACAATAATATAAAAGCCTGCAATAAAAGCTTTAGAATTTCATTGCAAGCAATTTGGCCCATAACTCTATTTGTATAGGAAAATATGCAATTATAACCGTTTCTACTGAAATTCTAAGATATTTAGGGAGCTTTCAGTCTTGACTAATATTTTTGCCTCTACAGTAGAACTTTACAGTTTCGATGGAGCTTGAGAAACTCTCGAAACGATTATCGCCATTCAAGCGTCGTGCGCATAATGCGGCCTTTTCGCAACATTTGAGTGCGACATCGACTTGTCCCGCCTTTCCACATTACTTACACAAAGCTCTATTTCACAGATTTCACCTTCTGTGGAAAAGCCCGGCACGTTCAGTGAGGTGGGAATTTAATTTGAAACAATTCCGGTCCATGCATAATCTCGTTTCCGGTGACAGGAATCGCGGCACATGTAAACGACGTGAACCCCCAAATGGCCCCATTTTATGTCAAATATTGTAAGTTATGATCCAATGCTACAGAAATGCGAAGAAAATTCCACCTTGGACGATAAGCATTTTCCGCATTTCAGATTCACAGATCACAGTATCATATTCCTCACAGGTTATTTCTTTCTCGGAAGATATTTTAATCGCAAATGACATAAAAATTTCGTTCTTTAGTACACACATCAGTCAAAATTATAACATTTTTTAGATTCTATGAATAAAGGTACAATTTAACGTTTCAATGTTATACTCAGCACATAAATTCAAACATTTTTTGCACTACAAAGACACTTTATCAGCTGGTTTATAAATTTCCCAATATCTCCAATTGAATACAGTCGTAAAATCTGTCTCGAGTCACGTACGACAAGAAAAACTGATTTATGGGTAGCATATAAAATTTCTTAGATCTCGAATTGAATCGTTTCGATCTTTCGATTAATGGCCGGCATTCAATGGGAATTCCTATACGTTTGCGTCGTAAGTTCCTTTTTTCAGTTTCTGTGGTCGTTTATTCACGAATACTTTTGCCATCGCATTGACAGGATGACAATTTACAATCGTTAATCTACATTTTCCGGGGAACGTTTGTTGGAAGGCTCTGGACTTCTAGAGAGAGAGAGAAATGACGAGCGATCGACGTCTTAGGGATCTCGTCTCTTTATGCCCTCATAAATCAATATCTCTCTTTCTAAGAGTCGCAAAAGAATGAGGTCACACTCGAGTTTTACACAATGATCGATCGTCAACCGCAAGCAATTTTTCTGACGCGTGACTTTCACTGAAAGTTCAAATTTCGGTCTTATCTTACCTTGAGGGCTTATAGGTAAAAATTCCAACGTATCGTCCCAAGTTCAGATTAATAACGATGAATTATAAGGATCCAAGTTTGTAAAAAAAATGTTCCTATAAATGGAGACTATTTATTAGAAAGTTTAGGGAGACCCATGATAAGAACATATTTTATCTCCACCGACTGATCTGATTAATTTCAGTTTCAATTAGTTTATTCGCATTTTTAATATATTCCTGTCAGGGAAATTTAGAAATTGGATCTTTTGTCCATCTTGCCTGAGGTAATTTC
>JAUEJJ010000046.1:1370635-1381293 GCA_032164275.1 Synergus coniferae
AAAAGTTGATCCTTGCGGATCTGTTGGTCGACAAAGCTACTTTAACTTTCGTCCCTTTCGTCCCTTTGGAACTTTTCTCTGACAATCATTATCATGATTTGACACGACTTTGCTCCCCAATATGTTTAATATTCCTTGATTCATTTTCCACCCTAAATAAAATGTATTTCTTTAAGTTATACTTTATTTGACGACCTCTCGTATACATATTATCTCTTTTTTATGGTGAATTTATTTATATAAGAGTCGTTGCAAGAATTTTCAACAAAATTTTATAAATATATAAGGGAATTTTATTATATATTGGTAAGTAATAACTGCTTATTTTGAGATAGAAAATATTTTATGAGATCGACTGGTAAAATTCTGTATTTCCGCTTCCTCCTAGTGTGCAGTGTGCATTTTTCATGATGGCAATATTGAACCGCCTCCACAAGATCGTCAGCAAAGGGAAACATTGTAAAAGGCAGTAGGATCTCGATTCTATTAAAAATTGAGTTTCTACTTTATGATTTCGTAGGATGGTATATCTGAAACTAGGACAGCCCTCTATGCAACCTATTTTACTCTCTTGCAATATGCAGGGACGAATCAACTTAGAGAATCTATGAGGTCTCATCTGGTACGTTCATGTCTGGAAAAATACGCACATGTGGACGACTCCCATCAATTTCTGAGTGCAC
The DNA here is from genome assembly GCA_032164275.1 of Synergus coniferae. Taxonomy (NCBI): domain Eukaryota; kingdom Metazoa; phylum Arthropoda; class Insecta; order Hymenoptera; family Cynipidae; genus Synergus; species Synergus coniferae. The sequence continues at coordinate 1,371,319 of JAUEJJ010000046.1, forward strand.
GTTGTCTGCTATCGATTTGTCTCTTTTAAAGTAAAATTTTTGCAGAAAATAGCATAGACTTCAAGGAATTTGTTAAAGTCGAAGAAAGTCCTTTCTTGAAGCAACACTTCGAAAATGTAGGTTTCCATGAATAAAATATTGCAACATTTTTCTTACTTAGGTCTTTTCCGGAAACGTTTTATGTGCGACACGCTAATTTTATTTCTCTTTCAAGTGCTGCAGTCTGAAATATTTAAGCTCTGCTCCTATCTTCATTTAATAACATAATATTTAAAAATTTTTTTTTAATTTATAAAAGCAAAAAATACCGAGTACTTAATGAAAAGCGGCGTAATTCATTTGTTTGATTATTAGATACTTTTCCCTCTAATTAACGAGATGCGCAGCAGTTATGCATTTGCACGTGACCCAAAGCCTACCGCACATTTAATCTCCTGGTGAAATAGTTTGCACGTGCACGTGTATGAGGTGCACGATTATTACGCACACAAAACTGAGTGCAAATACAAACTCGTGTATATATACACATTACACACGGTCTTTGCATTGCTAATTTCAGTAGACGTAATCTGTATAACTATACGTATACAGTATATAAATTTACACAACCAAGTATTTCTGGGTGGAAGATTTAGTGATAGTTGCTGATTCGAGGCTCCAAGCTCGAGTGGATGAAGCACATTTTTGGTCATACTTGCTCTGCCTGAAGTGCTTTTGTCACTGCAGTAATCCGAGTCACGTTTATTTCTTCCAAAAAAAGAAATTGCCTGAATCTCCGGGCGTATAAAGTTTCGCTTTTTTCTGATATGAGCCAGCTATGGAGAACGTGACACAAAAAGAAAGGGATCGTTATGCTGGAAGTCATCTTATGCGAGTCTGTCTTTTTTGGCCATTTTGGAAAACGTGAGAGAAATTATTGAACTTTTTTGGGGGAGGAGATGATTAGAGATTTTGTAAATAATTTCATTGAAAGGTTCATTTAATTTGTAGCAGAATTCGCGACCCACTGGAGCAAAAGTAATGAAATGAAAAGGATGACACTAAATTGTATATTTTATGTAATACACCCATCTAATTGCATGCAAGAGAGGACAGAATGTGAAAAAAAAGACGGAAATTAACTGGAATTTGTAGAAAAAAGGTTGTACAAAGCATAAGAGGGTGGGATAAAAGAGAAGGTATATAGGTTGGATATAACAATTTGCTTCGTTACGTGATTCACGGGACAGAATGACCAACCATGGTTGTATGGAAATACAGTTATAACCACCGCTGTGAAATTTCGCCAACGATTCAGCCACTATGTGGAGATTTTGTTAGGTGGGATGGTGGGTTGAGGATGAGTGGGTACAGGGGTACAATTGTAGCTTCATGTTCAAGTGGTTGGTCCAGATGTCCGGTCCGACACAATGAGACTCGAGGTCTATGAGTATATTGTTTCTATTGTAGAGCAGTGTATATGGGGTTACATATTGCATGTGAAACGAGTCAGCAATCTTTCACTTATACGACATGAATGAAGAATTACGACCGTGTCCTGGCATTTCATTAATTCTAAGAATATGATTGTTATACTTGATAGTTTATCTTACTTTAACAATAATTATATTTATTTCTGCTATATATACATATATATTTTTTTTGAAACATATTTCTGATGATATCGACACGCTCGATTAGGGTCAGGTTCAACGGATGATCGGTTTTGAAAATCGATAAACACAAGTACGCACGTTCCTAGAGTATATCAAGAGCGAGTCTTGTACATGAGTGTATTTAAAGACATCGCATTAAAGTTTCAAAGGCGTCTTCTACCTGAATGCGATAGAGCATCGCATTCAGGTACGCCCTAGTTACATGACGTTGAGCGATCAGTTCGTCCAAGCATAATGTGAATGAAACTTTAGCTGCCATTAGAACACGTGGAAGAACATTCTTGTACAGATTTTTACCTCTTCAAGGTTAAAGCTCGCCAACAGTTCTAATATCCTTTTTAAATACACCTTTTTCAAAATATTCTTTTGGACAGAAAGAACTAGCGCAGTAGCTGGAACTTTTTTTGCTTAGACATCGTGACAATTTTAATAATCATTTTTGGATCAAGAAAGTTTGAAAGATTGATATTTTTAAAGATAGATGAAGACATGAAAATGTTTGGAAGAATGTGGTGAGTACGTGGTCGTGGTCTTAGGAAGGAATAAAAAATGATTAGAGATGCTAATTGCTGGTAGGCAGGAAATGGCATATTCTTTTGCAGTTTCTCTCCTCATCGGCTTGGTAACCCGGCAGCACAATCTAGTCCTGTAGTGATTGGTCGTCATGGAGACACCCTTCTCCTCCTACAGCCTTTCGACCAACCCCGTACTCGGAAAAACGACGTACCCAACCATGTTGAGAATGGTACGGAATCAATACCCAGTTTCAAATTTTGGATCAATTCGATTTTTGAAACAAATCTTAGTATTAAGTTGCTTCAAATTTTTATTAAAAATTTTCCTCTATCCTTAGTTAATGACTTTTACCGGATTTTTTAGTAGAAAAGTCTCTTCGAAGTTTATCCTAAGGGCGTTGTTTCTGGGCAAAAATCTTTTTCATTACCAATAACAAATTGTCAACAAATCAATTGAATGGTATTGAACCCGATTGAACCTTCAGAGGTGAGCACGTAGACTTGACTTGAAAGTCTATGGGATGCCATATAGAACCCTTTGGAACTTGAGATCGTTAAGTTTATTCACGTCTGGTAGATAGTTAAGGCAAAGGGTAATCCTGAAAGTTTAGTTTCGTAGACAAGAGACTATGCATGCACTTGCAATAGTGTTATATAGATCTTTGAAATCGGAGAAATTGTAATCGTGCCTCGAACTCTCGAAATCTTGATTTCAATCGTCCCCCATTTATCACAGAATCGATCAAAATTACTCAAACTATTACCAAAATAATCCTACATAAACTTATTGATCACCTGATTAATAAAAAAATAACAATATGAAAAAATGTTTAAACCATTTTGAATCATGTCTATAAGTTCAGTGAACGATAAGTAAATTTTGTCTGACTCTTAAATCCTGTTACTACTTACTTACTACGATATAACGAAGTTTTTAAGTAGAAATTATTTAAAAGTAATCAAGCCGTTAATAAATTTAATTAGTAATTAATATTTTTGACTTTAGCGAGGGATTGATCACTTGACTTTTGAGTGTACACCAGATTTCAACAGTGATCAACTCCTCGAGGCTTAGTAAATCTTTTTTTTTTTTTTTTCTAAATACGTCTTTGAGAGAGGATTTAACCCATGTAGAAGAGAACTAGAACAACCAATGGATTAATTTGTCATTGCCTAATTAAGGTCTAATGAGCTAGACAGGTCTCTTCTATGAACGAACCTCGAGTCACTCGAATATAAGTCGTAGGATTTACGATCTCACCGAGGAATTTTCATCGTCACGTTAGTCGCTTGAGTAAGTCGATGATAAACGATCTTTAGAAATTTGATTGGTGATTTGCGATTGGTTGACGCAGGAGAGCGAAAATCTAAATTCATTCGGTTGCAATTCATCAACTAAAGAGACTTAGTTTATATTTTATTATACCCATTAGCAGTATACCAATAAATACTTCACCTATTTTTACATAGTGGAACGGAATTCAATTTCTCTTCGATAAAAGTTGCATTTTATTTGAGACAGCATTTTTATGAATTAAAGATGCGTGATAAATTTAGTAAGAAATGGAAATCACTAAATATGACCCAATAGAGCTAAAGTTGAAGGGATCAAAGCTTTATTTTCCGTGAAAGGAGGATTAAAGGGTAATGGAAATTGCCTTTCTAATTCACCTGGCTTTCAATACTCGTGAAAATCAAATCTGCTAATGAAACGATAAATTATTCCAAACTAGATGGTTTAGAGCATTCGATTGATTTTCAATAGCGTATGAGAACTATAGCGCGAGGTATAAAACTGACAGATGAAATGCACTGAACTACCAATATTTCGTTGCGCTTCAGCTTCATATTCTATTATACTGTCATATTTGCTCAATCCAAAGCTTCGTGAACTAAATCGTCAACCGGAAATCTGCAATTACCTTTGCTCTAGTAGACACTTGTGTTTGTGACGTTCTTATCCATGTTTACTCTTAGTTCTTAGGACCTATATCTCTCACTAATGTGAATATGTACTTCAGTTATTTAAATCATTATAATCTTTACATTTTTTTTTATTTCAGAGGGGCTTTCTCCGTTGTTCGACGATGCGTTCAGAAGAGTTCGGGTCTCGAATTTGCGGCGAAAATTATTAATACAAAAAAGCTCTCCTCTAGAGGTAAGTCCTTTTCTTCCATATATTCATTCAAGTTCACTTTTATCCTGCGATTTTGAAAAGCTCTTTGATCTATAATCCGCTCTTTGTTCACTGAAAATTAGATTTCAGTCGTTTGAGAATCATCTTGTTATGAACTTCCCTTTAAGAAAGGCGAAACTTGTTCGAAATTTCTGAGTGAATTCGATATCATACAAATGCAGTAAATTATACTGGACACCGATCTACTGTTATGCAAGTAAATCGGGGTTATTGAAAGCTACTTACTGCATGCAATGAAAAGTCAATGTCGATAGTAAAATTTCGGGTCGATAACATTTACTGTGATACCGATATCGTAAAAATCGATATCGTAATACATACCGGTCATTTAAACACAGATTTTCGCTTAAGACTAGAATTTCTCACGATGTCTGGTATCTAAAAGCAAGGAACCACGCCGTTGTCACTTTGCCAAAATTCCATCCAGACCGTCACTTGCCAGTGCCGTACAATCGTTGGCCTGAAAATATGCCTTCTCGGATTCTTTCTGCCTTTGGAAATCTGATTACGCAGACGTATTTTTTGAATTCTTTTTCCTTACACGAATCTAATTATTGGAAATTCTTTTTCTCAAATCAATCCTCAAGATTATCTACAGACCTTCAATCGCTTTTCAAAAATATCGTAGAATTACAAAATAGATTTCTTTGAAATGAAAGCTCTTGTTTTTGAAGGAACTTGAAATAATTTACTATTTTCAGAAAATGATTCGGCTTTCATCATATGTTTTTCTATTTTTCTTATGTAGGAATAGGAACTGCGTGGCTTTTATTTATAGGGCATAGGAAAGTAAGGAAAGACGGAGAGAAAATAATTTATGAGATTATAAGAGATAAGAAAAATGCTTTTACGTATATATCTATCTATAAATATGAGACCGAACGCGCGCTCCGCGCACTTGTTTAATTTCTTTTTAAAATTAAAAATTTCCCGCGTCACGAGCGATTATCGATATATGTCGCGTCACAACTTCGATTTGACCAATAAGAAATAAACATACGTTACTAATCGATGCCATGATCTTTAAATAGGACATCAATATAGATTTGCTTACGTTAACGAATAATTGAACCCTCGGATCGTAAAAGGGCATATACAATATGCCCTTCTACGATCCGAGGGTTCAATTCCTCCTCAACCAACTGTTGCCAAAGCTGTATGAGAATATTGGTTGATAGTCCTCTTTACTTTTTATTCATCGTTTCATTTTCTATCTTATCTTTTCATTTACAAAAGCATAAAACGAGCTCCCATTCTCAATTTAACTTTATACTCTATATCTCTCAACTCTACCTCACATATCAAGCCAATTGTAGGTTGTAAAGAAAAATAGTGGAAAAATTCCAGAAAATAGTTTTCTAGATGAGATATAATGCCAATTTATTATAGTTGTTGATCTTCTTTTTAAAATTGGCTTTTCTCCAGAAACGGATCACTTTTGAAAGTATCTGACTTTTCAAAAATTGATTGAATTTAATGCTTTTTGTTTTTTGTCTAATTGTAAGCCATTGTTTTCTTTTTCACCATTTCGTTCGTTTAGTGTATGGAAGAATGAAGAGGAGACGAAAATGATATCTAAGACGCGAAGCCAAACGAGCGTTATAATCGAATCAATTAAAACGTTGCGCGGGCGAAGTTATCCGATAAACGGCATTGTGTTACGATCAATCGAATTAGTGGCTATACATAGGTGAAGTAACCCCTATATCGCTAGTAAGCACACTTGATACTTTACGACTCTCGCAAGCATCGATTAAACACGCACTTCGTCTCGATTTTCTTATAATTGAGTTTTCAAGTGTTTCAAGTGTTATCAATTTCGTAAAATCCACTTTTTTTAGTGTAAGAATGAAAAGCCATGAAGATGTTTTAAGTGAAAGAAGAATATTATGGTCAGACGTGGGATAACTGTACACTGCAAATTGATATTCTAAAAATATCAATAGACAATATTAACCCAGTCTTATCTAAAATTCTTTCCCTACTGAAGGCAGTATCGAATTTCAATTGATTTTTTGGGGATCTTTTAGCTGGAACATAAGCAGTGTAAGGAATTGAAGTGTCTTCAATAAGTCATCAATCAGAGTTTCGAGTTTCACCCCCGACCTAGTCGCACTTTCGAACTCAAAGATTGTAGCGGGATCAATGGGTCAAAAGAAAAACCGAATGCTTGCATGAGTGGAGAAAAACACTGCGTGTTGACGGTCAATCGTCTCAGCTAGCAACGATGGAATTTAGAGTCGCAGGTCACGTGCGCTAAATTTGTAGGTAGCGAACGACGAACGATATGGTAAAGCGAAATAAGGGTAAATCGAGAAAGGCGTCTTAATGGTACTTGCGTGTCAATTAGTCTTCTATTTGAAATTCTTACTTTCCCCTTGTAGCATTTATGAGTTCCTCTTGTAGCTACTATATAAAGAAACCAGCAAGTTTCCGTATTGTTAGTGGAATAATCGAAAAATTGCATCAAATACAAACTTTGTTCGATGTAAGGATAATTTTACATAAGTATGCAATATACATAATTACAACGTGAGGGGTGTAGATGTGAGTGAAAAACAGAGAGAGAAATTCATTGTCTTTGACGAGAAGTTCAAAGATCGTGAAATTGATTTGATGATGGTACAAGACTTCTTTCCTTTATTTGATGTGAAGCCTTGCACTTGGATGGCGGAAGGATGAAATTAATAAAGGAAAACGAAGAAGCCAGTCTTTAACCGACGTTTTGCGACCTTGTCCCAGTGACCTCTTGACCCAGAAGCCAGAGACAGAATCCATTTTAACTTCCATTTCCAAGCAGGAAACAACTCCGACACAAACTTGTTGTTTCGGAAAATTGTATTTTACGGCTTTGGCTTTTCATTAACGAACACACATTGCGTTTCTGGTTAACGGATACCATTTCCAGGGTTACTGACGCAGATAAAAATGTTTGACTTTGACAGTAGGAACAAGAAAGAAATTTCCAAAAGTACACATTTATTTCAATTTTAAATCACACAAGTTGGCTTCTTTTCCAGCCAATAGTCCAGTACACATAATCAATTAAATTAAGAACATGTGCACGAGCTGTTATTTATGGATATATAATTGCAGGAAAGCTTGTCGTGCGTGTCAGAGAAAAGTTTGTGCTACTAAAGCTAATACATTTTGTGAACTATCAGTAAAATTGAGTGCGACTGTTCCACTTCTATTAGTTCAATTGTTTTCTGTATTTTTGAGCTCTCTTCGTACTAAGTACGTAATTCAAATAACTTTTTCTACAGTTTACTATTATATAGACAATAAGAGATGTTATATAACATTTTCTGATAGAGTTAAACTAGAATTTCGTGTAACTTGAAATAGGGCACGGAAACCTAACGTGAATCAAGCGTTCAAGTGTCGATCAATGTTCATTTTTACTTTGATTGACTCAACTTTGACTTAACTAAAAGACTTCTTCGAAATAAGGTATATTGTTGACAACAATCCGCTTTGCATAACTTAGTTATAAGGAAATACAGAGGATAAGGTGGAGGGGAACGTGAAGTACTGAAATAGGAATATATATATAGTATAAGCGTGGAGGTTTCAACTTTGCACAACTGAATGGCACTGGCAGGGTTTGAAAGGGGGTAGTTGGAGGGAAGTGAAAGGGAAGTGGGGAATTTGCTGCACTACTAACAAGCTACCTTTGTTTGCGCTAAACTCGTTAATAAGCTAGGGTGTCAGAAACATAGAAAGCATTCATTTACTGAGTTCATATAAAATGTTAGACTTTTAGGGAATGAGAGTAAGGCGTGAGTGGTCGAAAACACTAGCGACAGGTGTCTTCGTTTGCATACGGAATATGAAATTATTAAATATAGAAAATGAATCCAAAAAAGTGAAAGTTTAAATAAAACTTCTTAATAATAAGGGTAAATAAATGATAGATATTTTTTGTAAAAGATAAAAGATCTATTTTTTCAAACTCTACAACGTTTGTCAGAAACTTTTTTTTTTGTTAAAATTGGTTTTTAGGATTTTGACCTTGAAATATTATATTTGTAATCAGAGTGTGACAAAATACATAAGTATACGAAAACAGTAAATTTCCGTTAATTAAAGTTTCATGCCAAAACCAAACATTTACTTAAGAGCTCACTCTCTCTTTCAAGTTTCATTACAACTTCTTTTTTTTTTCTTTTATGTTCAAGTTTTCGCACACACGTGACTGAAAGTTGTCTTTACAAAGTGGCCATTTTCCGAGAGGGTAGTTTGAGTCAAGATCTGCATACGGCGAGTGAGGACTGGCAATTATGCCAGTTGGGTCATACCCACACAATTACATTTTAAGAATACAATATAAATACGTATAAGAGAGTAAGAGAAGACTACTACACTTTTACTTTCGGCCTTGCTCGTTTCGTCTAAAAAAACTAAGAAGGTCGAATTTTTTTAGACGAAACTCGCCTTCTCGGGAATGAATTCCAAAAAAAGCTCATTTCCATAAATTCTGTATGCTTCTGGAAACGACTTACGAAAACCAAAGCACATTTGGACTTACGGATTATAGTTCCTTAAAAATGAATACAGAGACATTGAAGTATTTCAGTGTTTGATTTTGAGATAGCGATTTTATAGGGAAGTTTATACATATTAGTGAATTGCATTTTACTTTTTATAAGTTTGATTTATAGAATAGTGATTTTATTTTTATACAATTTCCTCTTGAGAAAAAAGAGTCTCATGGGTGTAAATGTAAGGGTTTTTGTTACGAGAAAGAAAATAAAGGCAAGAGTAGAAAGGAAATGGCGTAAGAGCGAATTCTCGTTCCGCAACGCACGATAAGTTTTGAGAATTATGATGCCGGAACGGAGTGGAACGCCATCTTGAAACTGTCATTCTGTAAAGAAATAAAACACCCGCAGGATTTCCACCTCCGATGCTCAATGTATAAATGGAGAAAATTGCGAACTTTTCGACCAAAACTTATCTATTTCCTCGATGCAATATCAGCAGTGAAGCTTTTTTTAACGAGAAAACTTGAGAAAAATCGAATTGCTCACGACATTGATTAAACATTTTAGTTATTAGGTCCCGTTTAATAAATTTCATTAATGAGTAACAGTAAACGTGTCATCAGTTTTGATATTCGATTCACGTGTGGAGTGTATTGTAAATCTCTCAAATTTTGGCAGAAGATAAAATTTTAAAAGCAAAATCAGGAGTGATGTCTCAACCTTGTCTTTGAGCATCTAAAGAAGGTTCTGAGATCTGGGATAGGGGTGTCTTGGCTCCTCAGCACGTGACTGCGCATATTTTAACACTTAAACCTGAACAATTGACGTGGAACTTCACTTTAAGGGGTTTGTCTCAAGTGAGCATAAACCTTGAAATTTTTCTAGAAAAATTCTATATGAAAATAAAAAATTCTGCCTAACTAACAATAAAGAAAAAAACTATATAATTTAATCAGTCTTAACAAACAATTTCACATACTTTTTTTCAATTGTTAAATATTTCATTGCTCTTCAAAGAAAACTATACAGTTGAAATACGAACTAAAAAGGGAAAGTTCCTTATTTTAATTTCAAGGATACGTTTATACTTTTATCATCTGTTCTATCATGTAACATAGTGC
>JAUEJJ010000046.1:1390868-1403927 GCA_032164275.1 Synergus coniferae
TCAATGCCAATGCTTTCTTAATTCGATAGTTTTCGAGTTTTATTCGAGACTTTTCGATATTCGACTTTGTTCAATTCAAGATTTCATGCCATGACTTTTTTACTAAAGGACCATTTTAATTGGTGCAATAAATAATTTTATATCGCACAATTTATTATCAGAAAATTTCCTATTATAAAGCATAATACATAATAAATTTGGGAGGAATTAAAACTTCATATGATTCAAAGGTGCCCTAATCAAAGGTATCTTAATCAAAGGTTCTATGTACATATATTGTATAATCTGTATAATGGTCAGGATTTGGAACTTGAATTGTTTTCTTCGTCGAGTAAATGAGATTGTTGATGAGGAAACCGAGGAAGAAACTGATTCTATGGATTACTTGGCTATATCAAGTTGTCATTGACCAGGACGTTAGATAAATGTCAAATCCAAGAGACAATGTAGCTGAAAGCGGGATTCTCGAGAACCTGTCCATTTGGTCTTCTTGAAATAGGTGGAGACAAAGGCTGAAATTCAAATCGATACTTGCTATCCAGTATCCAGCAGTATTCCTCCATTCTTCTTGAATTTGCTTTGTTCTTCTCTTACTTCAACATGCCTTAACGTTGATCTTATTCAATGCAGAAATAGAAAGTAAACCCCAACGTTGATCTTTAGCCTTCTATTTTCTAAAAGAAAAAAAAAATTATCGTTTCTTTTCCTCTCTCCCTTCTAGAGCCATCGTTATTGGTCAAAACTTTTTTTTCGGAATCTATTTTAATTTCTGAATCAGTACCTACTGGTTCAAAATCAAACACCGGATAGTTTTGTGAACCGATATTTCAGCTTGAAAGATGGTTCACGACCACATAATTCGCCCACCTAAGACGTTAATGCATTAGAAACACGTGTTTCACCCGGCGTATAGACGGATAAGAACGTCTAAAACATCCAACTTTAGATCCATCAATGCCATATACACAGTTTCATTCATCTATATCACTTTCACTGTGGAAAAATACCCCAACCTTTAGATGCACCACGAGTCCCTTTCATTTACTCGACAATTTGGATACAAATAAAGGAAAACGCGAGTTATTTAAAAAGAAATGTGTAAATATTGGTTTGATTCAATAGACGAATCCAGGGTTACTTTTAGTGATATTTATTGACATCTTCAACAATCGAAGGTTGATATCCGTGATAAATTTAAAAGCTTTCAGATCGCTCGAGTTTTCGGTAAATGTCGATAATAGGAAATTCGAGCCCCAATAGAAAAAAAGTTGATCATGTGGGTAGAAGGTTTTCCTATAAGTAATTTGAGAAATCCTTTGAAATATTTGGCCACTTCTAGATTGAATTGAGAATTTTTGGGTCCATTCTTTTATTCATCAAGTTGCCCTATCACTATATGGGAATCACGGGGGAGAGATAAATTACTCTGGACGCCCTTCAGGCTACGTAATGGCATTCAGGCTCGTGTCTGTTTCAGTCAACAAGTGATATCGATCGTTAGGTCACGGTGCCTTTCAGGCACACTTGCTACTTTTAGGATTGACAGTAAAAATGATAATGTTCAATTATGCTTACTGCAGTATAGACCCCTAAATTCAATAAACTAAGAAATCACTTTCTGGGACACTTAATATACATATAAACGTTACAACCAATTTCATTTAAATGCTCATTACCTTCGAAATACATGTAGTTAAATTTGACGATTGAAAATTTGTATAAAAATTGTAAAATTTTGTATAATTTGATGTGGATGTATATTTTTTTCAATTTCCACGAATCATACTTTTACTCTAGAACCACCGGTAATTGAGTACTTTTTAAAAACATTAAATTGAAACTTTAATATGCAAAGGGGGAAATTATTTTAATAAAGCTAAAAGGGAAATTTCACTTCTACCTAATGTCAGTCATTGGATTGCAAAGGGTGTCGATGAGAGGCAATCACGCAAGCTCTCAGTAGGCTTACATCCCTAGAGGGTCGAAAATAGGATTTCAAAGTGTGTTCAGTCGAGACCTGATACGGATTACTTACTATTACTTCCTTAGTTTTCAGCAAAAGGAAATGCATGGGACGGTTGCTACTTTCTCTAAATTAAAATGTCAACAAGACAACATTTTTATTAGAAATTTCGAAACGTTATTTGCTATCGTATTTAATTCTATATAAGATATTTTCATTTTTTACTCTTGAGTTTTGCGTGTTAGATTATGTCATGGAATTTCAATTAGTGGGAGCTCTTAAGAAATTACTATTCTTTGGAAATTATATGTCGTTTATATCACTGTTGTAGTGTGCCAAACCTGCCTGATCAATAGAAGCTCGAAGATGGCGGCTTTATACCAGGCAGAAGACAGCTTCTTAATTTATGAGACAATCTCTATTTCAATCCCTCTTCCCTCTCTTGAAGTTACCCTCCCCCTCCCCTCTATACCTCCGATTCCCTGTAGGATCGTCGACGATGGGGTTGAATCACTTTAAAGTTTGGTTGGCAATATTCTATACTACTTTGCTGAAAGCATGGAAAATGAGAAATGACTTTTTTTATCGAACCTTAAATATTACTCCCTTACTCAGTTGTAACTTTGTGATATTGAATACATATTATATTAAGCGGTGTACTGGAGAATTTTACGTTAAATGGTTTCTTCTTATTGAATGAATTTAATTGAATGAATACTAAATGTATTTACTTTTAAACTAGACAGTTTAAAACTTTTACTTTATTTAACACTTTAAATTGTATTAAGTTTTAAATAAATTAATGTTTGAATTAACTTGATTTTGTTAAAAGATCAACTTCAAGTGGCAAAGATCAAGTTTAAAACCATTTTCAAGGAAAGTTATATGAAATCTTTTTAGGAAGATGATTTTTTCAAGAATGATCTAAAAGACAAAATGTACTTTCACAAGTTAATTTTATAACCGTTTTAAAAACTATTTCTTAGATTTACCGATTCCGAAAAGTAATCGAACCAGTTAATTTTTTTATATTACGAAGTGAAAACTTGAAAAGTAAGTTATAGTCAACGATCTGGAAAGTTTGTAATGAAATGTCTTCATCTGTAGCCCTTTAACTCGTACAAGTAGTTGTTCGACTCCGAACTTGGTTTAATGGTTCTCCAAGATTTCTACCTTTTCCATTTCTGCTCCTTGACGAGCAGTTATAACAAGGATAGCTTCTTCAGATTTCCATCTCCTTCACGACGAAATCTTTCTCGATCCCTTTCTTAAATGAGTCTTTTCTTATCATCTTTAATCGCAATTTGCCGACGTTTAACGAGCAAATTGCAGCTCTAAATTAAAAGTAATGATGCACCTCACAAGAGAAAATTAAAAGGGTCCTGGGACATTTAGAGAAAGATGAACTCGCTTGGGAAGATGATATGATAAGGATTAAAGGGTATCAAATTCATAAAAAAGAAATTAATAAAACTATTTCATCGTAATATATTTCTACTTTAATTTTATTTTCAATTATTTTTTTTAAATTTTATTCCCCTCATATTTTAAACCTTCCTTTCTCTTTGTACCTTTTTCTCATCCCGAATATTTGTTATGTAAAATACTTCGAAAACTTTATTCGGGAAGTTTTCTGCCCTTGAGAACCATCAGTGCTCTTCCAAGTGTTATTCTTCAGAGCAAAATTCAAATGAGGAAAACTTCTCAATTGAAGCATCTTTCAAGAAGTCTTGTCTTGGATTCCAACTCGCGAAAGAAATAATGGATTAGGTAAGAATATGGGGAAAGAAAAACGTGTCGTCTACTTTGAAAATATCAATTGAGCGTAAGGCGTAAAACCAATGCAAAGTAATTCTTCTTATTTCTTGTTGAAGAAACCTGCTTTAAAATATATTGATACATTTAAATGGGCACATTCCCTCATTAAAAATTAAAATTCATTTCCATTTATTCTTTATGAATAATGAATTATAAGTTATTTTCAAAATGTTGAAACATTTCCTTCACGTTTTAAGTTTCCATATCCTTCAGTATGACCCAGTTGACTTAAATATTATTTTTGTTATTAATATATGAAGAGGGCACATCCAAATTTTTAACTACATACACTCTCTATCATGACCTTCCTTGGCTAATTAATTTCAGAGACTCAGTTATTCAGTGGGAGAGATTTACAAGCTCCACTTGATTCTACCTTTCAATGGTATAGAGAGAGTTCATTGTTCAGTGATTGATTGTAGGAGTGTAATCTCTTCCCACACAGAAATTAATGTGCTCGCACTCATGGGATATGTAATTAAGTCAGAAATAGAGACGCTTATTAATTTTCTCTGCAATATGTGCCCGATATAAATTGAATATTTAAAGCTTAAAAAAATAGGTAAAGAAAATGAATAGCTATTGAGTTTAGCCCAAAAAGAATTGGTATTTTTTTTTCTGTGTTTGGGTATAAAATTTCTATGGTCATTATTTATAACATGGAAGTATATATGTTGTGAATAATCTCTTAACGTGTATATATTATTTCTCATTAACATACGCAATATTAATATCTACTCTAAAGTGGAAAGCCAGTATAATCTGGTTAAGGTTTTAGTGTACGAGAACCATGTTTGACAGGTTGAGGTGTATATTACGTTCCTCTAATGTTGGCCCACTGGTGTTCCTAGAGCTGGGTTGGTATCAAGTTATATGACCGCGAACGTCGTAATCCGTTACCATTAAATGTAGATACAACAGTAGTTATACTTCCATCGTAGATCGAAAGTTTCACCTGTGACAATGGACAAAAGACAAAGGAGATTAAAACTTACTTATAGTTCTAGAGAGAACCTAATGTTCGGGCCATAAAGGTCTTTCAGTCTCCTTACACGAAATGTTACTCAGAAATGTCATCAAACTCTTATCCTCACATTCTTTTTCACAAAAAGTGTCTCTGTTCTATTTTAACAAAAAATTTCTCTTTATAGATTTTTTTATTGAATAATTTATGAGATCGTGGCTGGTTTACTAAATTTTTCAAAATTGATAAATTACGCCTCAAAATTGCAGTTTGTTAATTGTAGAAGTATGAATCATGTTCCGGCGGATTTGGAATTCTGTATAGATAACCATTTATTAATAATTTTTCACCTGAATCAATTTTTTTACCCTAGAGCTATATGGCTTGTCAATAAATCAAAATTTGCCTTCAGTGTATTGTTATATAGTAGCAATACTATGATAAAATACATAATGCACTACTGAAATTACACGTTCAGTTTAATAGAGACATATAATGTCCCTGAGAAAATACGACGTTGTACATTATCGACTAAATAAAGCTAATAGGATTTTTAGAATTTAGACGATGTTGAGAAAATTAAGTGAAGGCAATCAAACTATTGAAAGTTGTAAATTTATAATTGAAGAATTGTATCGATCCTATTTGTACCATTTTATTATTTTTCTGTTACAGTGAGATTACACGACAGTATACAAGAAGAAAACTTTCACTACCTCGTCTTTGACTTGTAAGTAGAATTATGTGTAAAAATATTAATCATTAATTCAGATTGAGGGAATTGAGGGAATACAATGTGTTATTTTCTATTTTCTCATATAATAATTGGCAAATCAATTTTTTTTCTTCCAAAAGAAATTTCTTTTGTTTAAGATTAAATTGATGATCATAAAAATGTGTGATGAAATAGATTTATACGTCAAATAGAATTTCTCTTATAGGATTATCTTTCTCTTACAATGAGTAAATGTCGATACTCAGAAAATTACTTTGCGAATTTGATGAACATCAAACGTGTCAGTCGAAACAACGCGAGAACACATCAATCGTAATTAGATTACATAGTGAAGGCCGAATTGCCAATCGATTCTTTTGTCTTTTTTTTTCTTCTCTCTTTTTTCATTTTGCCCTGACTATCTGGAGCATGTGTGCGAATGAGGGACAAGTGAAAGTGGCTGCTATATATGTAATTAGAAATCATGTCCCTTTTATTCGTAATCAAATTTGTACGATGGTTATTGTGCGTGACTATACGAAAAGACCTTCGTTGTTAATTGTCTTCTGGATATTATTCGAGGCTCGCTCCAGAAACTCATTAATAAATTTAGACATATCGATTTGGAAGTTAAAAATTTCATTTTAATGTCTTTGTCCTTTAGATAGCGGGCTGCTTATAAATTATTAATGAATTTGTGTAATATAAGGCTAAAATATTTTGGATGACATTCAGATGATTTTTAATTGACATCCAATGTGAAATCATTCATTTTCAGAGTTACCGGCGGAGAACTTTTCGAGGACATTGTCGCTCGAGAATTCTACAGTGAAGCAGATGCGTCGCACTGCATCCAACAAATCCTGGAAAGTGTTCACCACTGCCATCACAATGGAGTAGTGCACAGGGATCTTAAGGTCAATAAATAAAATATTACTTTGAAATTTTTAGTCTCAATTGATTTTTTTAGACAATTTAATAAATCCTTTAAAACTATCATAGACGTGTTTAATAAAAATCTTTAAGTTTTCCTTAAGTAAAATAATATTTCGCAAAAGTAGGCATACAAAAAATTTATTTCTTCTAATTTTCAGCCCGAAAATTTGCTTCTCGCCAGTAAAGCAAAGGGCGCGGCTGTGAAATTAGCGGATTTTGGACTTGCAATAGAAGTTCAAGGTGACGCACAGGCATGGTATGGTAGGTATATTCTTTGCCTCATCAGCACAGAGCAGTTTTTCAAAAAATGTTTAAAAAAAGTTTTGTAATTAAAAGAAAAGTATATAATGTTTTATTTCTTTGATTACAGGTTTTGCCGGAACGCCCGGTTACCTCAGTCCAGAGGTTCTCAAAAAGGAGCCATACGGAAAGCCAGTAGATATTTGGGCATGCGGCGTAATCCTTTATATTCTATTGGTCGGTTATCCTCCATTTTGGGACGAAGACCAACATCGATTATATGCCCAGATCAAGTCAGGATCATATGACGTAAGGATCATGTGATTAACGTAACTAATCAAAATTTGAATTATAATCTGTTTTACAATTTGAAACTGAAGTCTTGAAGTAAAAAACAGATTTAGAACAAGTTTCCTTACTCTAGTTATTAAAGAAATTATTTTATTCAATTTTGGAATAGTTTTTTGAACTATTTGTATTCATTTTCAGTACCCCACACCAGAATGGGACACCGTCACACCAGAAGCAAAGAATCTCATCAACCAGATGCTCACAGTGAACCCCAGCAAAAGGATCACCGCTAGTGAGGCCCTCAAGCACCCATGGATCTGCGTACGTGTTCCACATTGTTCTTTCAATTTTCTATCTCACGTACTACACATGTTTCTCCTCTAACGATTCTCTTATTTCTTGTATTGCAGCAACGAGAACGTGTTGCATCCGTCGTACACAGACAAGAGACTGTGGATTGCTTGAAGAAATTTAATGCGAGGCGCAAACTAAAGGTAAACACTTTATTATTTAACTGTCTTGATTTTAAGTTAATTATTTTATTAGAAATTTATCTCGATAAGTTAATTTTCGACAAGTTCTATGTTCTAAAATTTACTTCATATGCTTCTGAGTGGTACTGGAAAATTTTCAAAGAAGTTTTAAAAACAGAAAAATTGTGAATGGTTATTGAAGTTGAGACTAGATTATTGAACCAAATTTATACACTTTTCCTTGTCAAGTTTGAAGTAAATCTTTTGTAGCCTCTAACTTCTTTAAAATCCATGTATTATTTATCGCGTTGTGAATAGATGTAATTTGCATCCATATTGTGCACTCGACCGTGAACCCTTGCCTCTTAGACTTTCTTATTCTGCCTCATATTAATCTTAAATAAGCTCTCTTCTCAAAAAGAAAAAAAAATCTCCTCATACGATGAAGGTAAATTATACTATGGACCGCTTTCCTGGGATAAAAGCTTGTCGTTAACATTTTTAATATTTCAAAATTTTTATACATCCCAGCTTCTTCATTTCTAAACCTTGTTCTGCTTATTCTAGTCAAAGGTAAAGTAGAAAATCAGAATGCAATTAATCATTATAGTTAATATTTAATTCAAGGAATAACAAAAGGGTTTATCTTCGACTTGAAAACGAGCTCTAAGTAGTAATTTTATGTGAATCTAAAAGTAGACTTGAAATCGATTTTTTCTTCAGGGACAATTTCTTATGCAATGGTTTAGTGAAGGAAATAATTTGAGAAAAGTCGATGAGAGATGTTGACAAGACATTAAATTTCAAAAAATGATTGAAAATTCCTTTGAAGGGTTTTTTTAAATGGTATTGATAGAAATATGTATATAAATTTACTGATGGTGTTTTTTTTTTTTTTTTTTTTTTCATGAAATTGATGACACACTCATACTATAAGAGACGACCCTGTCACGATGTTGAAATGATAATGCCAGTCGTTGGTTTGCTTCGTATTCTTTCAGTCGTGACATGACCGAGAAAAGAAACTGACGCGTTTAAAGATCGTGATCGCTCCTGTGCTATCAATAAATTTATTGTTTATCTCTTTTCAATATTATTGTCATTTTTTACATTTAAAAAATAAATTAACCACATTTTTATTGTTTTCTTCTAAAATTTGAATCATTTTTCTATTTAAATTTGTTGTGTTAAAAACTAAGTAGATTATTATCAGTATTCCAAAAATTATACTGAATATTCTTTTATTTTTCTAGAAACTGCTCAGGTTGTTTATTTGTGAAACAAAATATGCGATATAAGAAAAAAAATTATTGCTGAGTTTTGAGAGCAAAAAATTTCAAGTTGAAAATTAAAAACTGCAGAAGTAAATGAAAAAAGCATAGAAAATTGATGTAGCCTTTGGTTACATTCCTTTTATGTGCTTTGAGTAAACCAAAATGCAGGATCAAGAAAACACTAGTGACGCGCGTGAAATGAAAAACGTCAGAGTTTAAAATTGATTTTTCTGCACTGAAAAGCTCCTCTACATTCCTTGTCAATATCGACATGAGAGCACTGAAAAACAAGTTTTTCTCATGCAAACAGAAGGAAGTTACGATTCCCGAGGTTAAGACAAAAACAGTTTCAAAAATTATATTTTAACATACATATTTATTCAGATTTTAGGCTCTACAATTTTGTAGATATTGTTGCTGATCGGTTGTAATTGTTTTTGTCAACAGGGCGCTATTTTAACAACTATGCTGGCAACACGGAACTTTTCCAGTAAGTATGATGCACATGGTAAGTACCTCCGGCCCTCTTCAGCGCTTCATGGACTACGACAGACTGTTCTTACCTTTTCTTTATTTTTGTAACCCATAACCTTCCTATCGAAACACCCACCCATTCATACATGCATCACTATAGATTGCAGAAAATCTATCACCACTCTTCGCGCCACTCTCTTTATAACGAGCCATAAAATTGGCTGTGCTCTTTTAGCTTCAGTTCCACATACCGTCACCATTGGGTATTAAAATTCAAAATCTGTATTAATAACTCAGATGAAAAAGCAAAAAAGTAACCAGCAAAACGTGCTTAATATTTTTATTAAGCAAGTGTTGTTACTCGGTATTCAAAATTTGGAACAATTCCCATTACAAAAAAAAATGAGTAACCTTTTTTTTTATTTAGGCAGAGAGAGAGAGTGGCTCGTAAAAGCGAGGCTGAATTGAAGCAAAAAATAGCTTTGATAATTTTAGTACTTGTTAAATATTAATTTAATTTATATTTCATATTTATAAAAAAAAGTATTATTAATTCATCCTCGCTTGGCTCGCCAGATATGATATGCATATTTTATATTATAATATGTTCTTCCCATCATGTACATACTTATATTAAATGCACTTGGCTCGCACCTCATATATTGCAAGGACCATTGCACGTTGCCCAGAAAAATCCTATGTCATTTTCAAGTCCGAGAAAGGATTTTAAATTTAATGAAAACGGTTTTCGAGGCCTTTTTTACCGAAAAATTTCGATTTCTGGGTAACGCGATTCGTAACAGTGGACTCAAGCAGTTTTACCATCGGCTTCTGTCATTCGATCATCGTTTCACCCAAAGATAAACAAAAAACTAAATTATATTTCCAAATATAAGTTGTCAGAATAACTTAGCATTAAGATTTATTCAAATAAGTTGACATTTGTTTGAAATAAATTTGATCATAGGTATTTTTTCGACTGAGGAACGCAGTAAT
The DNA here is from genome assembly GCA_032164275.1 of Synergus coniferae. Taxonomy (NCBI): domain Eukaryota; kingdom Metazoa; phylum Arthropoda; class Insecta; order Hymenoptera; family Cynipidae; genus Synergus; species Synergus coniferae. The sequence continues at coordinate 1,401,013 of JAUEJJ010000046.1, forward strand.
AATTTCTGTAAAGTTATTTTTATAAAAAATGAATATTATTATGAATTCTAAATATGTGATTTCCATAAATAGACATGAGATCCTAAAATCATTAAATTATTAAATAACGAGACAACATTAAGTCGAAAGCAATTTCAATCATAATCTATATAGCTTCATAATAGATTTTCCTAATGGGATTTGAGGTTTCCGAATTACCATTTTAAGGTCCATATACGCACGTATCGAAATGTAATCAATCAAATAGAAGCTACTCGCTAACGCGTTTCGTAATTTTATATGAACCCATTACACAGAAAACAATTTTATTTATTTCTTCAAAGTATTTCAATTTACTTTGGAATTTCCAAATTTTATGGGTCGAATAGAAACTCTTTTATTTTTATTGAATTTTCAAATATTATCAATATTACAAATAATTTGTAATTAACTTTTCCAAAATTGGCTATCAAATGTCCACAAAGACGAAAAATTCACGTCTTAAAAAACCACCCACAACTGTTTTGGTCCACTGACGAAAACTGTGAATGATAGGTGTTTGGTATTGCTGAAAACTGTATGCCTTTTCTGCGACGACACTCTTGAATTAAAAAAAAAAAAACATTGTTCAGTCCTGTTATTTCTCTTTGAAGTGTCGAATGAGCACTCTGTACAACATTGTAGGAAACTTTGTACTGTACAAAATGACTGCGTGCACATTCCGTTTGGAATGAGAAATCCCCCACATTACATTGTGTACGTTATAACAAGTCCTTGGACAATGCGAGACGTTTTGTTTCCCTTTTTCTTACTTATATACTAAAGTAGGTCTGCATTATGCAACTGCACACATATATATATGTATATGTATATACAAATACATATATATATATATATATATGTGTGTACACATGTGTGTTTATTAGTGAGTGTTAGTGTCTGTAAACCCTCACCACGCCCCCGGCCATTACACTAATACCACAGCACGTCCTATAATTAATCGAAAAATAAAAAAGAATTTCGTAAAAATGCCAAACTTGATTGCGTAGCTCAAACCTTATGATGATAGAAATTTATAAAAATTAAAGATTATTGTGACCATGCATTAAAAATATAACAAAGGGTTGACAAGTTTTATTTTCAGACTTTTAAAACGTCTATGAAATTTTAAATGAACAGGACAATTTTTTATTCAAGAACTCGTATCCTGGATATATCACTTTGAAAGAAACCCCATCAATCTCATACTGAATTGACACTTACTTTAATGGCAGAAACTCGTAATTATTTTCCAAACATATTAAAAAACAAGTTACTGTATTCCCTCAAATAATAAATCATATAGAATTTAATTTGAAAAGTTGTCAGAACTAAAGTATACTTATATGGTGAAAGTTTTACAAATCAAAAATAATGGATTTGCTTTTCCTGGGCCGCATTCTTGTTGTTGAAAATAAAAATCAATTTGAGACTAATACATTTTTTCTGGATGCACATGCGCCCATAATGTGAGAGACTTATAGTGGATTACTTTGGCGTTGGTTGGAAAATTGCATGAAACTCAGTATTAAATTCCCCGCGGGCATCAACCCTGTCACCCTTTGCGCCACGAGATTTTCCACGACTACTGAAAAACACGAACATGGCCTAGAAAACTTATTCTGAAATAGTTTCTGAATTACGTCATTCTCTCCAAGTCAACCCTTGATGGCATAAATGAATAAAAAATAATTCCAAGAATTGATTTTCAAGTCGATCATTATTTTTCCATTAAGCTTGAAAATACATTGATGTCATATTTCTCTTAGAATATTTAAAAAAATTATATAATAGCAAAATCCTGTAGGAATTAGGAATTGATTTTTTTATTTTGTGAGCAAACTTTTCAGATGTTTATTATTTATTTGCGAGACTGTTTTGCTCACACAGTAGGGTTAATTGTTTTGCAGGACTAGGCAATAATTAAGTTCGTTAGCGTCATGCTCTTCTGAACTTTGCCTCTAATTAATTTAATTTGATAGTCGTAATACGGTTTCCTGAATCGAAATTCGCCGAGAATTCGTTGAAATCAACGAGAATCTTACGCTCGAAATGAAAGTATCCAGTGCTTTTTTGTTAAAACGACTTAAAGGACGTTGGATAAAGATTCAAAGATTTTTTGAATTGTTTTCTACGTTTCCTAGAATTTGGAAGCTATCAGCTTGTCTAACAAGTTTTTATTGATAATTAGGCTTCTATCTCAATTGTTTCTACGTTTCTCTGTCGAAAATTTATGTCCTTTCTAATAAAAATTCCTTCTTTAAAAATTGATTGGCTTTTGAATAACTTGAAGTTGTAAGAAGGAAAACAAAATAATTCTGCGCGTCTTGGTTTGCTGGTGTAGATATATTAATGTGCATTGGGCGAACATAATTATAATTTATAATGAATCGCAATCCAGGTTTGATTGGCTTCATTTCTTTCGAAATTTCACTTTTCATATTTCGCCTCCTCTCCTTCGAGTTGTCGACTCACATTCGCTAACTTTTTGTCGCAAATAACATTTATGTCGCGCCAAAGTGTCATTTGTGATTAATAGTTACTAAGCAATTTTTTAATATTTAAAACACTTTCTCCATTTGTAAATAAATAATTCAATTCTTTTTCTGATTATCAAAGTCTGCGAAATAAACATGTCGTTGATTTCTAGAAAGTTGAAGTACACTTTTTTGGTTTCTTTACTGAAAACAATTTTTATCTATGAAACTTGATGCGAATTAATGAAAGAGTAGCGAAAAGTTCTTCTCATCCATTTCTGGATATCAAGGATGTGAGTGACAACTCAACACTTTTCAGGAACAGTTTCCGAAGTTTCTTCTGAAACTTCTGCGCGAAGCGGGTCGAAGGTGCTACGCAATTTACCTTTTTTGGATTTAAAGATATTTATCTAAATTTAT
>JAUEJJ010000046.1:1405739-1419806 GCA_032164275.1 Synergus coniferae
ATATATATATTTAATAATATATATTTTGTTATATTTTAAATTGAAAATGTTCAAACTTCAATAATACTGTATTTATCATATTAATTAAATTAATTAATATGTTAATATTAAATTAATTAATTAATTAAAAATTAGACAGTGCGTCCAAAAGTAAAGATTAACAAAAAATGTCTGATAATTATTATTTGAATTCCTTATTATGTGTGGTCTAGACTCTTAACAATTATTTGGCAAGCTTATACTCTATACTTCCTTGTGCTTGATTTTGCAACGATTTTGGAACGTCTGCTGGGTCATCGCCGCACTTGGAACGTTTGTAGATTTCATTTCATGGCTTTTCAAAATGATTTAAGAATCGTTTCATTTCGAGTGCGACACCTTTAATCGAAAGACTAAAATAACAGGTTGTAATTTCCAATCCATTAGATTTCTAATTTACAAATCTCGTTTCTTACTTTAGAAAATAATATCAATTACAGTTAAATTTAAATTTAAAAAGAGAAATGATTTTTAAGTACATAAGTTTCAGTTGAAAGCTGAAACTTCTGAGGATAATTGTTTCTTTAAATCAAATAAAAAGGTTTGGTTCAATTTTTAGCAATGAAATTCTATTTAGAGTTCCTTTTAAGTAGTGTATAAATGTGGTTAGAAGATCCGTGGGGTCTTTGGTGCATGCTCGTCGAGGAATCTATTTATGTCGAGGAGAAAATAGTAAATGCGAGACAAATGGAGTAGAAAAATTCTGAGGGTAGTCAGACGCACAGGAGCATGTTAATTTTGTGCACCCTCTATTTTGAGACTCAGATAAGTTATCCTTGTCCTCAGAGAACTTTTAACTCAACTGAGACTCTTCCAGAGGGACGTTATTTTCAGATTATCTTCCTAATGTCTTTTGGATTAACATGTCGAGAGTCATTTCCGTTTATTTTTAGGGAATTATTATTACCTATGGCTTACATGAAATTCTGGAAATTAAACTAGCTGTGAATTCTATCTCGGGTGTTTCATTTAAAAACAATATTTTGTAAATTATTAGATTTTTGTACAGTCTTTAGTGTCAAATGAATTTCATTTCTAATTAGCAATTTCTAATATCTCTGTTTTAGTTTTGGGAAGTAATCTCAGAAGAACACGGCATTGACCAGACTGGAGTTTATCATGGAGAATCTGACCTGCAACTAGAAAGAATATCAGTTTATTACAATGAGGCATCTGGTAATAAGACTAATTTAAATCTATTCTCTGATTAAAGAAGTTAATTAAAGTAAATTGAGAAAGAATCTTAAATTTTAAATTAAATTGAGTGCTTCTGAATTAAATAAGAACATTTGATTAAATAAAGATTTTAAATAAATACATGTATCGTATCATTATTATTATTATTATTATTATTATTATTATCTTCTTCGACTCAGAAATGCAAGCAGAAATGTAGTAAAAGGAATGCGGTTTACAAGTCAATGATGTATAGCGTTTAAAAAAAGTTTGTGTGGAAAATGTGAGGTCGTAACTGACTAGAGAGCTCGAGGGCATAAGGAACTTCACTCTCTTCTTACTATGGTTTTTTTTCGGTTCTTTGGATTTTAAATTCAAGAATAGAAAGTGTTACTTTGCAACGCACCCAGAAGAGGAATGAAGAAAATGTATAAGAAGTCTAAAATGAAACCAAAACTTTCTGTGAACTCAGAGGACAAAAATAAATGCTTCTAAACATGTTCACTTCAGAGGTCTTGCACATTTTTCAACAAATGCATCAAATTGATGTCTTAGTTTATAAATTAGTTTGGTTTAACGCTACGATCCTGGATTGAATCATCGGTACCTTAATATTACATTTGTAAAAGTAACAAGTACAGACTCGCCATATATGCATTTCCGCCTTTTTAGCTACACACAATCAGTTAATTTCTATTGAATTTAAATCACCACTTATAATACTTGCTAATTAATATGCAAGATTCATGAAGAGTTTAGTTAACTCTAATTAAAAGAATTTTGGCAGAGATGACGCTAAAAGGAAAAAAATAAATTCAATAATCACTATCGCAGACGAAAATTCGCTAAAATCTCAAAAATTTTAAATGAATCATTAAATCTGTTCCAGTGGCCACAGCATCTAGTGGAGGAAAATATGTCCCTCGAGCAATTCTCCTTGATCTGGAACCAGGAACCATGGAAGCGGTTCGCTCCGGAGCCTATGGAAAACTATTCCGCCCCGACAACTTCGTCTTCGGTCAATCAGGAGCTGGAAACAACTGGGCCAAGGGTCATTACACCGAAGGAGCCGAATTAGTCGACTCAGTCCTCGACGTTGTCCGAAAGGAATGTGAAAATTGTGATTGTCTCCAGGGTTTCCAATTGACGCACTCCCTCGGAGGCGGTACCGGATCTGGAATGGGAACTCTCCTTATTTCAAAAATTCGAGAGGAATACCCTGACAGAATCATGAACACCTACTCTGTAATGCCATCACCTAAAGTTTCAGATACTGTCGTAGAACCTTACAATGCAACCCTATCTGTTCACCAACTCGTGGAAAACACAGACGAGACCTATTGCATCGATAATGAAGCCCTTTATGATATCTGCTTCCGAACTCTTAAGGTTTCCAACCCATCGTATGGAGACCTCAACCATCTGGTTTCTTTGACCATGTCTGGGGTCACCACCTGCTTGAGGTTCCCTGGTCAACTGAATGCTGATCTTAGGAAACTTGCCGTCAACATGGTACCATTTCCTAGATTGCATTTCTTCATGCCAGGATTTGCACCTCTAACTTCAAGATCTATGCAACAGTATTCAGCACTCTCAGTTCCAGAATTGACTCAGCAGATGTTTGATGCGAAAAATATGATGGCAGCTTGTGATCCGAGACATGGAAGATACCTCACAGTCGCTGCAGTTTTTAGAGGAAGGATGTCCATGAAGGAAGTTGATGAACAGATGTTGAGTGTCCAAAACAAGAATAGCTCCTACTTTGTGGAATGGATTCCTAACAATGTCAAGACTGCTGTTTGTGATATTCCACCCAGAGGGCTGAAGATGTCTGCCACTTTTATTGGAAACACTACCGCTATTCAGGAACTTTTCAAGAGAATTTCTGAACAATTTACGGCCATGTTTAGGAGAAAGGCTTTCTTGCATTGGTATACTGGAGAGGGAATGGATGAGATGGAATTCACTGAAGCAGAGTCGAATATGAATGATTTGGTTTCTGAGTATCAGCAATATCAAGAAGCAACTGCTGAGGAAGATTTTGAGGTTGAAGAGGGTGGAGATGATTTTGAAGCCTGCGAACAGGAATGAGAGATCTATTTAGAGGTAGTAGAGGATTTTTTACGTTTTAAGAATGTTTTATTCTAACTATAAGAAATCGATTTTTGGAAAGAAATTGAGTGGTTGAGTACCAATGGGAGACTGGTAAAAAACTAAAAGAAAGCGCAGGAAGTGTTTTGGTTTTTTGTTTTGATGATAAAGACTGAGGTCCTCGGAGTTGTTTTATTTAATTTTAAAATACATTAAATTAATTTTAAGTTACAAAAGGCTCCAGAATTATTAATAATTTTTGCAAATCAGCAGAACGATGTTTTCTATTAAACACACTTTTTAAAAGTTTGTACTTAGATTTTTAAGAATTTGAGAGGCGAAATAAAAGATCTGTGAAGCGATTTTAAGTATTTTATTTGTATATCCTCCAATCAATGCAGATATTTATAAACACTTTTATTTTGAAAGGTCTTCAGTTTTATAAAATAATTTTACGTTTGATAAAGCAAAATGTTCTTAAAATTTTATAGTTTGGCTTAGGTGACTTTTTGCAAAAATTATAAAAATATAAATTTTAGAGACGATTCTTTTGTTTTACGTATATTCAATTTTTTTAAACATTCGAGGAACAACCTAAATCTTTTAACATTTTTTGACAACAAATTCTTAACACAAATTTCGGGCTCAAAATCCAATTTTTCGAAAACACTATTAAATTTTAAGTATTATAAAAACAGTTTATAATGAGGGAAATTGTTCACGTACAGATAGGCCAGTGTGGAAATAGTATTGGATCAAAGGTAGGCATTAAAAAAATGTGTCAAATAAAAAATAAGATATTTTAAATTTTTAGATCAAATTAATGTTTAATTTTTTTTAGTTTTGGGAAGTGGTTGCTGATGAACATGGAGTGGATGCAGATGGAAATTATATTGGGAGTTCAGATATCCAGTTGAAGTACATTAATGTTTTCTTCAAGCAAGTGACCGGTAAATGATTATTTTAATAGTAGATGGATATTATAATCAAAATAAATGTATTTGTCATTAATCTTCATAAAGATTTGATGAAGAAATTAGTTTATATTATTTAATGCTTCTGTATATATTTTTTATCGTATTTTTTAACCATGTTTGTTGAGGATGCTGATAAGTTTTCTTAAATATCAAGGTGGAAGATATGTTCCAAGGTCCTTAAATGTCGACCTTGATCCAGGATGTTTGGACACGATAAGATCTGGACCAAATGGAACCATTTTTTCTCCTGCCAGTTTCATAAGTGGATATGCTGGATCGGCCAACAATTGGGCCAAGGGCCATTATACCGAAGGTGCTGAACTGGCAAATGAGACTCAGGACATGATAAGACTAGAAGCAGAAAATTGCGATTTAATCCAAGGTGAGAAAACTGAATGAGGGTTAAAAAAAAACAATTTTTAAAATCAACATTTTTCCTATTAAAGGATTTCAGATAGTCCACTCACTTGGAGGTGGTACAGGATCAGGAATGGGCACTCTGCTGATGGATCAGTTAAAAGAAGAATATCCTGATAGAATAATAAAAAGCTACTCCATCATACCCTCGCCAAAAGTTTCTGAAACAATTGTTGAGCCATACAACTCTATGTTATCACTCAGTCAATTGATCCCTAACTGTGATGAAACCTTTTGTATCGATAACGAAGCCTTGTACAATATCCTCACAAAAAACCTAGAAATAGCATCTCCCACTTACGCTGATATGAATCATTTAGTATCCTACTGCATGGCTGGAATCACCACCTGTCTCAGATTTCCAGGACAGCTTAACATGGATCTCAGAAAATTGTTGGTTAACATGGTTCCATTTCCGAAACTACACTTTTTTGTTCCTGGTTATGCACCTTTGATGAATAGAAATGTAGCACCTTTTAGAACAAATTCGATTGCAGAATTGACTCGTGAAATTTTCCAAGCTAAAAATATGTTTACATTTTGCGATCCTAACAAGGGAAAATTCTTGACTGTTGGTTTTATTTTTAGAGGAAGAGTATCTCCCAAGGTTAAAAATTAATTGACTTTTTAGTTCACAATCAGTTCCAAATATTGTTTAATTTTAAATAAAAGTTATTAACTACATATATAATTTTCAGGAAGTGGATGAAGAAATGCTAAAAATTCAAACACAGAATAGTTCTTGTTTTATGGACTGGATTCCTAATTCCGTTAAAGTTGCAATGTGTGATGTACCACCCCGTGGTTTGGACGTCAGTGCTACTATAATATCAAATTCAACTTCAATTCAAGAATTGTTTAAAAGACTGGATCAATCATTTTCTGTAATGTATCGAAAAAAAGCTTACATGCACTGGTACACAGGAGAGGGAATGTATGAATCTGAATTTTTAGAAGCACAGAACAACGTGCAAGATCTTATTTATGAATACCAGCAGCATCAAGAGGCTACATCTGATGAAATTGAAAGTGACGAAGAAGAAACAATTTTTCATGAAATTGAAAATGATGATGAACCAACAGACATCTAAAACCTCAAATTATCCGACTTCAACATGTATTGAACGACGGTAAAATAAAGACTAAAAAATACAGAGATCTTTGTCCCATTTTTCAATTAAATATTGCTTATATTAACATATCATTATTATTATGCAAATATTATCGTTTGTAATTTAGAAACTTAGATTACAAATAAATTAAAATTTTCCTATACTTAATGCTGAAGAAACTATTGACAACGAATGAAAAGAAAGATTTTATTAATTCATAAAATGCATTTCGGAGAATGCTTCTATTTTGTAAAATCAGCATATTGTCATGGAATCATGATGTAGACTTTTGGGCTACATCGGTTTTCAGTTCATTATTAGTCAAAAAGTTCGGTTCGGTCTCGCGGTTCCCCTTATTTCCATTCTTGATTCTCTACGAAAATGGTATCCGTTCCTTTCTTCAACTTTGTGTTTAGAAAGCCTATATTTTCACCAAATAAAATTCTGTAATCGTGGGTGTAGTTAGCAAATGTCTTTCTTAATTGTCAATAAGTGAAAATCTGCAATCGTGTTGTAATTAGCAAATGTCTTTTCCTTAATTATCAATAAGTAAAAATCTGTAATCTTATTCATTTCATTCATTGTGCGGGTCTCCAATTTCTCTGTGACTATCTTGGAATTTTAGGAAGTGTCACTGGAAGGAAGTTCAACATTAATCAAATAACTCTTATTGTCTGGGACCTGGAGTTCTTAGTCATCTAATTAGAAGAAAGTTCAACAAATAACTCTCATTTTTGGAACCTGAAATCCTTAGTGACCTAATTGAAGGAAGTTACAACCCTGACTATCATTGGACGCCCAATTAACCAATTCAAACATCATTGTCTAAACATAAAAGGTAAGCAATAAACGTTCATTAACTCTTCTTTTCCTTCCCCCCCCCCTATTTCATATAAGTGATTTTTCACCCCATTATTTATCTGTTACAGATAACCTGCGGTGGAATGGAGACCCTGCCTCAGAAATAATAAACATTGCATATTGTTAATAAATGTTAACATCCTCAAATTATCTTTTTTCTTCATTGGCCCCTCATCCCAAGGTGAGAACCTTCGGAGTCCGTACTGGGACTCTGAAGATTTTCCCCAAATCGAGGAAACAACTTATGACATAACAATATAAAGTTCCTTTTCAAAAAAAAAATTTTTGTCCTGACACGCGTTTCGTTTTTTAATTCAATATTTATATATCATTTATTAGTACTTAATTAATAAGTACTAATAAACATATCACCACATTATATGTCAAACATTATATAAAAACAAATGAGTTGCCAGATTTTTCATCTGAAAATATAACTTTTTGTGTAAAGGATAAAAATAATAACGACCAATTTCTTGAATAGTAAATCTTACTTTTAATAATCAAACTGTATATCAGAGAAGTATACAAATCGGGCAGTATATGTGTTTAAAGATAGTATTACAAAACCAGAGTGTAACTTTAAATCATTCGACTCTAAACCTTCTGGATCTTCAAACTTCATAATAGTCGAAGTCGTCTTCTTCATATTCGTCAATAGTGGCTTCCTGGTATTGTTGGTACTCAGAAACTAAGTCATTCATATTCGATTCTGCCTCCGTAAATTCCATTTCATCCATACCTTCTCCCGTGTACCAATGCAAGAAAGCTTTTCTCCTGAACATAGCAGAGAATTGTTCTGAAATTCGCTTGAACAATTCCTGGATGGCAGTGGAGTTTCCAATAAACGTGGCAGACATCTTCAATCCACGGGGTGGGATGTCGCAGACGGCAGTCTTTACATTGTTTGGAATCCATTCAACGAAGTGCGAGCTGTTCTTATTTTGAATATTGAACATTTGCTCATCAACTTCCTTCATCGACATCCTTCCTCTGAAGATAGCGGCAACTGTAAGGTATTTGCCGTGTCTTGGGTCACATGCTGCCATTATATTTTTGGAATCAAAAAGCTGATGGGTCAATTCCAGAACAGATAATGCTTTGTATTTTTGGCAACCACGAGATGTTAACGGTGCAAATCCTGGCATGAAGAAATGCAGCCTGGGAAATGGAACCATGTTGACTGCCAATTTTCTGAGGTCAGCGTTCAGTTGACCAGGGAACCTCAAACATGTCGTGACCCCTGACATGGTGGCTGATACGAGATGGTTCAAATCACCTGAAAGAAAAATCAGGTTAACACAGTTAAATCAGGTAAATACAATTAAAAAAGGATGATGAAAAAGAAGAATAAAAAATGATATTCTTCAGGAAAGACAATAACGCACCATAAGTTGGAGCCGTGAGTTTTAGACTCCTGAAGCAAATATCATAAAGGGCTTCGTTATCAATACAGTAAGAGTGATCTGTATTTTCCACAAGATGATGAACTGATAAGGTTGCATTGTAGGGTTCAACGACAGTATCTGAAACTTTCGGTGAAGGAACGACAGAAAAGGTGGACATTATTCTGTCAGGGTATTCTTCTCTGATTTTGTAGATGAGCAGGGTGCCCATTCCAGAGCCGGTACCACCCCCTAGGGAATGGCTCATTTGGAAACCTTGGAGGCAATCGCAACCTTCTGCTTCTTTTCGAACGACATCGAGAACTGAGTCGACTAATTCTGCTCCCTCGGTGTAGTGACCCTTGGCCCAGTTGTTGCCAGCACCAGAATGTCCAAAGACGAAATTGTCCGGTTGAAAAAGTTGACCAAAAGGTCCAGAACGCACGGAATCCATGGTTCCAGGTTCAAGGTCAACGAGGATCGCTCGGGGGATATATTTTTTTCTTGCTGCCTCGTTGTAGTAGACGTTGATCCTCTCCAGTTGTAGAGGAGAGTCTCCGTAATAGGCACCTTCTGCATCGATACCATGTTCATCGGAGATGACCTCCCAAAACTGTAAAACATTTTTTTTTTTGGTAAACTTATTTTATGAACAGAAATAATTATTAAATATTGCAGAAAATGTAATTGAAAAAATTATTACTGACCTTGGCTCCTATCTGGTTGCCACATTGCCCAACTTGTATGTGCACAATCTCACGCATCTTGGATTGGTTTTCAGGTACTTTTTAAAGTCAAAAATATCCAAAATTATGGATTAGAGATCAAACCACGGCAAATTTAGAAAATTAGTTCAAGATGTCCTCAAAAAAACAGTAGACTGTCCTTCTTCATGAAAAACAATTGACAATATACCTATCCGTGAAATTCACTCGAAAAATCGATTTAAAGAAACAAAATTAGTTATGTTCCATTTTCAAATTATAACAATATTTTTCAGAGAATTATATTTCTTCATCTCAAAATAAGTATAAGCCAAACATATTTGCTTTCCTTCTTCTTAAAGAAAATGTACTTAATATTTTTTGGGGAAACTAAAAAAATATCCTCTTCACTCTATAAAATACTAAGTATTCCTTTTTGATGAGAGTTTATTACAAATGAGATACATTTATCTGTACTATGTCATTTATCATGCTACCACATGGAAGCCTTCATGCTTCTTCTGGAATTTACAGATGCGCAAAAAAACAGAACGACGCGATGGACGATCATTAGAATAATATCTGTAGGACCTTAAATAACTGAAATGCCACGACAGAGTATGTAAGTCCTGTTGGAAGAAAGCAGTCATTCCCGATCAAAATGAACCTGCCATGAAATACTTTTCATTAAAATAAATTATATTTGTTATTTACAGATTTTCTAGATGTTAAAAAATCTCCTGGAAACTTCCTAAATTTATTATAATCGAGAGAAATTCTCTACTAAAAAAAGATGGTTATTAGCGCTAAGTCACGTGATTTATACATGGCCTTAATAATTATATTTTTCTAAATTAAAATACAAATTTTAATATTTTAATGCAAATTTTAGGTTTCAATTGACAAGGACTGTTTTCTTCACAAGGGCAGTGTATGTTCGACGAATAAATATTAAATAACAAACGCAAACGGTAGTCTGGATTTAATCTTAAGTATTAAGTCTTAAGTCCACGTGCTTTAATGTGTACTTGATGCTGTTTTACTTCATCAGGCGTCGGCAGTTTGCAATAATTGTGCACGCAGTTCGCGCAATTCTCTGTTATTTTTAACATTGCATTAAACTGCATTGTTTCGCAAGACATTGATGATATAGTAATGCACGAATGTAAAGTGATCATTGAGATGAAAAGATCTTGAATTGATGACTACAAGTTCTATAAGTAAAGTGTAATGTATGTACTCGATGAGAAGCGCATGCAGCGCAAAACGCACGAGTAATTCGGACACGAGGCAGGGTTTACGAAGACATTAGACTGTTATAATAAATGTAATGGAAAAAAAATAAATACAACGCGTGCCTATACTGAGAGTATGTTACAGAACAGAGGACTGACACAGTCAGGGACATCAGTAAAGGGATTTTGGCATTTTTCACAGCTAGAAGGTTGAGGGACTTCTATACCACTGTTATGAGTTCTTTTTTCAGTTCCTAGACATCTTCACTGTCGGCGTAACGTAAATTCGCAGTTTCGTCTTCGCTTAAAGACAGGAGACATCTTTCTATTTCTAGTGGTGCCGTTTCCGAAGGCGAAGACGAATCGGACAAAATATTTGACTTTGAACGACGATCTGGACCGCCGTTTACAAAGAATTTCAGAGGGATTTCTGATTTTTCTTCTCTGGAACATCTCCTAAAATTTGAAAATATTTTAGTCATTTTATAATTTTATAATTTTATACTTTTATAATTTTATACTTTTATAATTTTATAACATTAAAAATTTGGTTTAACTAACGCAGATATTGGCGGGCAGGACCAGAGTTTGAAGTCAGCGCCGAAGAGCTCGCCTTCTTCGACAGTCTGTGGCAAATGTATATTTAAAGTTTCTGGCAGGAAGATCGAAGTCACAGCTCCTGCCACACTTAAGGATCCCATAATGATCAAAGGAAGTACCCTCGAATAAACTGCGAGGTGTACAATGTAGGGAAAAGTGAGGAGACCTATGCCAGCTATGAACGATGCAATTCCCATCGCCTGCGACCTGAGAACTGTTGGTAGCAGTTCTCCAACGAAGACGTAGAAGACTGCAAAGGAAGCTGCTATTCCGAACTTCCCGATCATCGCCAAACATACTGTTACCCAGACAGCATCTGTTGCGAAAAAGGCTCAATATATTTCATTCATTTTTACAAATTTATTTAGACTTTATACATATACTACATAAAATGATAAATTAAAAATATTAAATAAGAAACGTACTGTACCTTCGGGGACAAACATGCAAGAAACACATGCTACGCCTCCTAGAAGCATAGTCAAGCATAGGACCCACCGTCGGCCTAATCTGTCCATGGCATACCAAGTAATTACATAAGATGGTATCTCCACTATTCCACCTAAAAGCATAAATAAAACAATATTGAAAAAGCCTTATTCAATCGAAAATTCCACAAATTTAACTCGAAATAAAGAAAAGAAAGATCAAGAAGAAATAAAACATTACTTATTGATGGACTCCATGTTAACTGATATGAGATATGTTTTAGGAAAGAAAAACCAGCTGTAAAGTTTTATCAATCTGGATTTGGTTACCACTACAAAGCTGAGGAAGCAAAGTAAATACAATTCGTTCAATTTAATTTAACAGACAGTTTTTAATTTTAAACCGTTTTGTTCATTATTTAGGTCTGAAAATAGTCTTATCATGACCTGCACCAATGGGAGTTTGCAAATTGGTGTGAGATGTATCTATCATAACAGATAAGTGACAACTTATTGTGCAGCAGCGCGATCTAATATGTGAAGCAATTGTGCATCGTTGAGCATTCATATACAAATTGCAGGCGAGCAATGATTCGTTTTGAATGAACAATCGACCTTGAAAATTGCACGCAATATTATCCTACCCACTTCATTTTAAATGAACCAACTCAAGAATTTAAATGAATGCCTCTATTTAATATGATTTCAAAAATAAATGCAGTTCCTCAATTATTGTGTTTAATTCAACAAGCAGAGATTAGATTAAAAATGAATTACACACAATCGTGATATTTTTTTTCTAAAATACGTACCGATAAAAAAAGCTAAGTAGTCGGAAACCCCTAAATTCGTCGTGTTATAAGAGAGACCATTATAAACAACGGCATTCGCAACCCAGTCGAATGCTAAAATGAAAAATTTTTTTCTGATATTAGGATTCGTTATTAAATCCATTGGAGTCGCAGATGGAGGTGGCGGCCTGTCTTCAGTCTCCATTTCTGACATATCACCCAAATTTTTTCCATTGCAGGAAATTCCTTGCCGCTTCAAGATGTCCATCTGAAATAATTATTCTGTTTTAAAACGTTCAGAAATTATGTGGACCTTCAATTTTGGTTTTATACTAATTCTTTGGAAAATGGAATTAGTTTTTTCTACAATTGGTATTCAAAATGTATTGAATCAAGATTGTTACCTCCATTTTTCTAAGAAAGTTCGTGGGCACTGTTCTTCCGTTTACTTTGGCCATGTGCTGCACAATCACTTCCGCCTCATCTATTCTGTTTTTACTGAGAAGCCACCTTGGAGACTCAGGAATTATCCAGTAGTAGCTAAATAGTAGGATAAATGGAACTGACGTAGCTAATGACAATGTGTACCAATGCCTCAAAAGGTACCCCTAAAAAAAGTTATATGTTGTACAAGACTTCAAATCCTTAAAGAATCGTTGTTTTATTTAAAATTATGATAATATATGGTCCTTATCCTGAGATATATACACAAGATACATTATAATTATATGTAACTGAAAATACTATAGATGAATTTTCCTTTAGTAAAAATATTGTCTATAAAAATGCATCGCAGTTATGTTAATTAATTCGATTTTTATTTTTCTCTTCGGGAATGGAGTATTGACTGTAATTGATTAATATTGTTATTTTAAGATAACTATCTTATTTATTGGAGAATGGACCATAAATTTCAGAACAACTTACCAACAACGCGAGGAGTGACATCGCCGATGCGAAGAACATGCAAATGACCATGCCGGCGAAGGTTCTGTACCTCGGACCCATTAATTCGAGGGCTGGAAATAAATTAATCAAATGAGAAAATCGGTGACTCATATTTTTTATCAGTGTTTTATAGATCAGCTCTACATTATACCTAGAATATACAATGTAAGGCTGACAAGCTTTAAAAAACAATTTTAAAATCAATAAATTTTAATATTCAAATATCATTGCAGTCTTCGATTTTAATTATATTTTTTCTTCTTAAGTGAATAATAAATCACACTTGAAACCTCAAGTTCTTCATAAATCAGAAGACTCATAATCATAAATCGTACATCGACTCGAAGTATATAAATTTTCTGATTACTGAAGTCTTTAATGACTTCGCCTTCGTAATTTATATTTCAGGCTTTTTTGTTTGTTAAATATTATTATTGAATATATTTACCGAGGATGAAGGGAATTTGATAAATGGCTGGAAAGAAGAGACCATTAACGGTTCTAAGGGCTGTATAGATGACATAGTTAGGACTGAAACTCGTGGCTATGGAGAAGATGACCTCTAAGAAAAGTATGGCAAAAAAGGCAGTTCTTCTGCCCCATTTGTCTGCGATCCAGCCGAAGACAACATTTCCAAATAGACTTCCCACGTAGAAAAAGGTCGTCGACGTGGAAGGCCACCAGCTGTTGTCGCATACGAGGTCTAGCTATGTGGATGCAACGTGCAATTAATATGACAAACCATTATTTTCTTTTCTAAATCAATCTTCAATTACTTCAATCATATCAAACTAACTATATATTCATTACTTTTAATTTGTTTTAAGTTTCAAAAATAAGTATAATTAGCTTCCGATAGTTGTGAAGAACATGCACATAGATTAAATCTGTTATTGCAAGTTGCTGGAAGCAGAAGAAAATATTAACATTGCATACTCAATCATAAATTTTCAGTGCTTGCGCTTTTCGTGATTCATGGAGCTTTAGATAGGTAAGCAACGATTAACGTTCTAAAATTAATTAATGGTAGATAAGAAGATATTATCTGATTTCAACTTTGTATATTTCATTAGCTATTCTTAATCTTTACAATCGCAGAGTACAAGTACATAAGCATTTGTACAATCTCATTGGTTTAAGTTTGATACATTGTTTGAATTGAAAAAATGTTGCGCACCTCTAAAAATAAAGGACGGAACTAACATGCTGCGTATGCTTTAAGTGGCTTTACGACAAGTTGAACGTAATTGCACTATAAAGTGACCATACGTCCTGTTTTTGGCAGGACCGTCCTGTTTTTTAA
>JAUEJJ010000046.1:1523358-1542159 GCA_032164275.1 Synergus coniferae
AATTAAATAAACAGTTTATTTAGATTAAAATAATTCAAAATAATTTTGTTTGAATCAAATAAAAGTTTTGATTTAAATCAAGTTCTTTTCTAAGTGTATGAAACTCGAGTATCTCTGCTAATAAAGGCCATTTGTAGCTCATGGAAATATACTTCGCTTTGCATCTCGAGTGACATTTTGGTGCAGAATTATTTCCACTCTCGCCGGGCCTCTCGACATAAGGTCAATTTATCCGGCGGTCATTAATTTTCCTATCAGCGTGTGGTAGTGCGGGCCCCGCAGATTGGGTGAAATGCTATTGCATATTAATTTTGATGTACGAGCGAGCAATAGTTGCGGTTGTATCACGTATGTGAGAGAGAATTTACCCTACGCACCGGGTTTCGATAGTTTAGTAATTAGCCTACTCTCCTGGCTTACAGGATCTTCCTATATACCTAGGATGAACCCTAATCCCAACGTGCGAAGTAATCGTCCCGGCAATAATTTTCATTAAACATGCTACAGTGCCGCACAACTAAGATCTGTTATACTCCATTCTGAAATTTAATCTGCCGAATCCCTAAGTTGAATAAAATATCAAATCAAATGATTAATGATTTAAAGCGAATTGGAATTATTATGTCTCAAGTCAAGAACAAAGAAGTAAATTAAAATATTTTTACTCGATTCTCTGTCTATACATTTCTGTACCTTTCTAATAAAGTTTATAATTAAAACAAGAATGATGCGAAAAAGCAATCCGATAATTCTTTCGAAAGTTTTTGGCGGATTTTCACTGCAGAAAATTAAAATTGAAGAATTCATAGAGAAAAAGAGAAGAATGGAGTTTTTCGTAAAAGGGAATTGAAATTGAATTTATCTGGGTATGCATATTGCAGAGTGCCTATTCAGCAATCAATTAGCGAATGGAACCATGCTGGTGTGACTGGGTGACTAGCAATTTATCAGATTGATCACGGAGGAAATGATTCTCTTTAGGGGAGGCAGGATCCATGTGCCAGGAAGTGACCAGGTGTTGTGTAGGTCAAAGTGTAGCTTGAATTGACGGACACACCCACGTCACACGCGATATCGACACCAGCTGTCATCCGAACAATCGACATATTGCACCACCAATGAAGACCCTCTGTCTCTCATGTGTATACTCAGAACAAAGGATTTCGAGGTCAATGCTAAGAAACAATGTGGGCCAACAGCACATAACAGACAATGAGATACTTCAAATCGTGGGCCGGTATCTTACAAATCAGGGTAGCAAACCGTAAAGACCTAGTGTTTATAATCATTAGACATAATCACTCTGATGATTTTTCAGGAGAGGGAAAATCTTTTCAAAATCGAATTTTTAATTTAGAAAGAAGAAAACAAAGTCTCTGTCAAATTTTAAGAACCCCTTGAAATCTTCTAGAGACCCTGAAATTTCATTTTCCCTCGAAATCGTTAGAAATCTGACATTTCTTTTCAATGCCTTGCAATTTTTTTTAACACTATAAACTCTCGTTTTAGAATCTTTACAATTTTTTGAAATCCCTAAAATCTCTTAGAATTCGTTTAAATTCCTTGAAATTGTTGGAAGTCTTTTTAAAGTATCTGAAATAACATTAAATCCCTTAACTTTACGCAATTTTTTTTCAGTTTTCTTACTTTAAACAAAGATCTTGAAAAGAGGAAAAATTATTGCCGAATAATTTCACGTGCTGTTGAGCTTGATAACTTGGCTGAAAAGTTGGATAAAAACCTGTTTCAATGCAATTACGACAGCTCATCATTACTTATTATTATCATATCATCAACCAAGCAGAAAATATTACTTCGGATCTCGTTTGCAGTGCGAATGAACAATGGAGTTATGGTTGGTAGGACATCCTGTCCTGAATAATTGCTTAACAACACATGATATGTATATCAATGTGTTCTAAAATTTTTAATAGATATATAAACGGCCATTGTGAGCTACACCTCTGGATCACCAGAGTATTTTCCACGTGAACCGCTTTGCCCATTCACTACTTTCTGGGTTGGGTTCTCGATCTGGGTGGTATAAAGTTTCAAACAAGCACGTTATTCGCCACGGGGATTTTAGCGGGAGCCGGTAATTATGCGCCAGAAATATCGTCGGTTTCAAACCCTTACTTTCTGTAACTCTAGCCCACTCGATTATTCCATTGCTGAATTCATTCTTTCCGCTTCGAGTTAAAAAAATCTCTTATGAGAACGCCAGCTGAATTCAATTTGCTTCTCCCCGCGGTGGAAAAATTGTTTTGAAGGAGACATTTCATTATTTCATTATGTAAAAGATTTTGTTATTTTATTAAACCTGTGTTTCGGTTAGGAAAACACCGCTTTTTGGGAGACTAGCAATAAAGAAAAAAGAAACAAGAAGCAAAAGTAATTAAATGAAAAGGGAAATATTTACGAAATTAAATATGAATTTACATAATACGCTCTGTGAGTAATTCAGGCTTTCCCCTTAAAATATCATGTCAAAAGCCCTCTAATGAGATTTTCAAAAAATCTTTTGACGATAAATTCCGAGTAAATAATATAAAAAAAGGTATAATTTAACTAACGTCAATTAAAAAAATTAATTTTCCCTTTCCCTTTTCTCATATTTATTTCCAAGATGTGCAGTTAATTTAAAAAAAGTATCTGCGTCATTAAAACCATTAAAAGTAACGTAATTAAAAGTTACACGTTACTCCACAAAGATTTATTTTAATTCATGACTTTCGTTCTAAACATCTTCTAACACAATAGAGCAAAAAATAGCAAAATCTTTTTTTTTTTTAATTAAAAAAATAAAAATACCTTCTCTATATATCAGTCTAGATAATTATTAAAAGAATGAAAACTTAAATTTTACTGTGATCAGAAATAAACTCCCGACTTTTTAATTAAATTCCCGGTTTCCCGGTCAAGTCGCCACTCTGGAAACACTAGAGTACCTAACTCAAAACTGTTTACTTCCTCGCCTTCTCTGAAGAATAGAACCAATTACGACTAGACTTTTATGTAAGCTGAACAATTTATAAAGTCAAACAAGACGAATTGGGTGTTCTTTGGTTAAATCTATGAATCCATATAACAAAGAGATGGCACGTACCTTTTGGGCCTTGCAAGCTGCTGCCAAGGGTAGAACATCGAGGGCATGGGCTGCATGTCGATCTCTCAGGCAATTTGAACAGGCGGCTATCTTGCAGAGAGCACAATAAAGGCCCACGGATTCGCCGTTGTGATCGGGACACACGAGGTTACAATCGTGGCTAGAACCTCGAACACTTTTCCCCCCATTCGACTGCCATCTGCCCCGCGGCGGGCCCAGATTGTGGGTCGCTAAGGGTCCCCTTTTCGGATGACAGGACTCTCTGCACGCATCGCAGTACAGAACCTGAAAAAGAAAGAGATCAGGGATCGATTAATGTAAATTTTGCTTCTTGCTGCAAGTTTTTAGTAAATCACGACGATGAAAGTGGTCTTCGAAAATGTCGAACCTTCTTTTGACATAATAAGAGAGCAAAATAAGAAAATTGAAAAAAGTCATTTATAATTTATTTAGCACTCCTCAATTACTGTAAATGATTTGGAATTAGATTGAAAGAGAAGAAGAGATGAATTATTCTTCTCTTTCAATTTCGAATTTGAAATTTCTATTCTAATTCGAAATCATAATTGAAGACACTTTTGTATTGTAATAAAAAAAATCGTAAACATTAAAAGAAGAAAGGGCGTGACTATATTCAAATCGTAAACGTCATGTTTCAATGGATTCAAAACTAGAAACGTCCTACCTGAAGGTTATTCAGAATTATTTAATCCGTAATTTAAAGATGGAAATTTTCTATTCAGAATATTATTAAATTGGAAAGCACTCAATTTAAAAACATGTATTATTTAATACGAATCTCATTTAATGTAATTTAAATTTTAAATGCAGAATGTAGAATATTCAAAAATTGGAATATTTTCAATAATTTAAAATCAAATAGAAGTTGTTTTAACCTTTATTTCTAGAATTCAGACTGGATAATTAAATTTAGAGGTGAATAACGTGTCTGGATTCATTTTAAAATATTTTAGAAAACGAAAATATATCATTATTCATTATTCCACGTAATATTGCTACAACATCGCAACAATATTGCATGGCAATATTAATTGGCAGTGGAAATTTAGCGTGCGGTTGGGGTATATTTAAGACTTTTTAGAAACTATTCGATATCGTTACTTTGAAAGTCTTAAACTTAATCTATTTTAAACATGTTTCTGTATCCCATGAAATTATGGGATACTTTCAGGGTTCGTAATATACTTCTTTGGAATGTTGTACACTTCCGGGATTAAGGGTCGCTTGATCCGCCTATTGATAAATTTGTCTGGCACGTAATATATCGTAAGATCGAGTCTTTTACGAAATTCGCTCAATGAAAAAGGTTCGCTACCTGCAGGATTTCCTAAAAGAAATTGAAGGATATTAAAGTTCAAAATGCTCAATATAAAAATTTCAGATTCTAACAGAAAAAAAGAACTACTGAAGTCATTGACATAAATTTTGAAAAATATTCAGGATTGCGAAAACTAATATGCTAATGGAGATAATCTTAAATATAAATATTTATCTCCTATAGTATAAATATGTAATCACAAACGAAGTTAATGATACTTCTGACGGCTACTATAAACGTAACGGTGGTAATTTGCATAGGAGAGGAATAATCCATAAAGTTTATTAAGTTTTAATGAATCAAAAGCGAACTAGACACATGTTCCATTTTGCATGGGTTAGTTTTCATTTTAAATTGGTCGAAGGATATATTTTATTATGAAGAAATTTAGGAGTAGACAACATTAATGAATTAAATGTGAAATTACATCATTAATCAGTGAATTACTTATTTTTAATTATTTATTAAATATGTACTAAACTTTCATTTGTTGGCATGGAGTCAAGTATAGATTGAGAGAAACTGGTTCCACGAAATTCCATAATTATACTAATTGGTATCAGTGTATACCACAATGTTAGCGAAACTACGCTTTAAACAACAATTTAGTAAATTTACTGCATATTTCAAATAATATATTGCTCAAAGGATTCTCTTGGATTACGATAAGTGCTAAATTCAAAATAATATTATGCATATTTGATCTTCAGTTGGAAATTTAATCAGTTTAGCTGAATATCTAGTATTCTAAAATAAAAATAAAGAAATTTCTATTGCTAAAGAAATTATAAGTTTTTGTAGAAGACTTTCAGTTTTGTTCAGAAACAATAAATCATGTACTTGTATTTAAAATCTCTTCAAATGTTTAAAGATTACGATTAAAAAAGTAAGCTTTTTGGAATATCAAATATCATCATATACTTCTATTTCCGCTCTGATAATAGTTTCTAAAACTTGACATTATCTGGAAGACTATTATTAGATCCATTTCCAATGTTAATTAATCCCACAATAATTAGTCTCACAATGAAAAAACTGTTTGGTTGTGACAACAAAATATTTAGTCGATTGTAGAGCAACCAAACATTCTGTTGTACTTACTAAACAGTTTTTTTCAATGCTTATAAATAAATCTCACCTCGCATTGCTCGCACGCCACAGTTGCATCTTTGGGTTCCTTCTCGCACATTTGACACTGTAATTTGATATTCTTCGACTCCAAGTACTTCTCAATAATACGTTGCATTGACCTATATTTAGGCAAGTTGTTTGCACCTCCTTCATCAAAATACACCGTCTTCTGGCAAACCGGACAGGACAAGCAGAGGGTACCTCCAGAGGGTGGGAAACCACCATTTCCTGGTGTTCCCACATAACTTCCGGGTCTAGAACCCGTGGATGTACTGCTGCAAACGACGCCAGAATCGGTTTCCGACAAGATCGACAATTTATCCGCTTCCTGGTCTGAACCTGGTGCATTTGCAGAGTCCGTTGTCGATTCCGGGGGAGAATCCGGTGGAGCCTGCATATTGACCGCACATCCTAGGCATAAAGCGTGCCAACAAGGTAAAAGAACCGGGTCGTTAAAAAGTTCCTTGCAAACTGGACATCGCAGTTCTTCCTCCATTCTTAAATGTTCACTATAAACCGTACAATATTTTAACAATAAATTTATAAAATATCAGATGCGATCTAAGGATCCAAGAATTTCTTCACCGCTCCACTCATAAATCAATCCCCACGTGTGAGCTCCTAAACCGGTTCTCGGGATGATTCTTGGTTTTTATTTTTCAAAGGGAGCATCAATGTTTAGTTTTATCTGAGAGATTCGGGCGTTTTCTAGATTTAGATGACAAAGGTTGAGGGATTTTCGATTCGAGAAATTGATTTCAGAAACTGGAGCAGGAACAAAAATGCAGGTTCAAGTTACTGATTTAAACAGGTCGTTGAGCACGAAACTTGAGAAGATCTTTCGTCTTATTTCGTCTTTCGTATATTGCAATCCTTAGACTTTCAGTGTGAGAAAGCTTTCAGTTTGAAGGATTTATCGAAGCAGTGGAATTCAAGGATCAATTTCTACCTGCTCTAACCACTTTCGAAATAAAATTGGAACTTATAAACTTATTTTAGAACTCTTTTCAAACTTCCTATCACACTTCACTACTCTGCATTATATTTTGTTTCAGCGTTCCAGGACACTCACTCGACTAATTACCCACTAGGCCAGCACGAGTGCAACACTCAAGTATAGGAAGTTTAAGATTTAGGCACTCGTAACTTTACTTCAGTTTCGCAAAAATCGGACTCTTCTTTATTATCACTTTTTTCATTCAAATCTCCTGATTCTTTTCCACTAAGCTGGGAATTATTCAGCTTTGGATAAAACTTTAGTTCTGGGTTTCCGATGACTCTTAATTTTTTGCAAAGTCCAGTCTTATCAATGTCATCAGTTCTCCAATTTTGATTTCACCTCTGCTATTTTCTTGATGGGTCTAATTACCAGCACGCTCAAAGGCGGATAATCGCTCAGAGATCTCGAGCATTACCGGATAAAAGGAAGTATCCTCTTGCAACTTCTAAATCGCATGCACAACTATCAAGACGTCCCGAATCTTTTTTTTTATTTAATCTAATTTTTTTTTGTTTTAGAAAAATTATTTTTCTATCTAAGAAGTCTTTCTTTGATGAATTATAAAGTATTAATATTTTAAATGGTATTCGGGTTTAAGGTGCATTTTTGCACCGGAGAATTCACTCGCGGATCACGCTTTCGCGAGGTACGCGATGCCGGTAAGCGGCAATTCAAAGGACAGCAGTTGCTTGGAAGCCGTCACCGGGTTGACTGACTCTCGACGAGAACGAGTCAAAGAACCGCCGCGCAACCTGGACACGCAGCACGAGTCAGGACCGTGTAATCCTGGCGTCCTTGCAATCTGTGAAAGTAAAATTGAAAAAACAATTAACAATCGGCTCCTATTTCCCATTTTTTATATTTATTTATTTTTATCCTGTGTCATCTTATTTACAGAAATTATCCTTTACTACTACTACTATTACTACTATGTCTATTTTTACTTTGAACAATATTTCTAGATAAAATAGAATTGGAAAAATTTAATCCTACCAATTACTATTAAACTAATTTTCAGTCATTCTGCAATAACTTTTCCGAATTCTGAGTTTTTTGCTTTAATCTTTTTTAAAGTGTAAAACCAAGAAATAATTGTTTTACGAGTTTAGTTTTTATTTCGTTTTTATTATAGAGTAGACCTGCACTATAGACTTTAGATATAAAGACGGGACTTCTTCCTGCAAGTGGCGTTTGCGTGTTGTAAATTAAAAGGTTCAGGGAATAGAATGGTTGCAGTATACAATAATGTATATGTACCCATTTATGAAGGTTAAATTGAATGAAAGAGTTTTTAGTAATCTAAGGGGTACCCGGTACACATGCTTCTAGAACTTATGCAGTCTACTAAATATATATTATTATACTTTTTTTATCTGATGATGTAATATTGAAGTTGTTTTTATTACTGAATTTGAAGTACTTTTTACATTTATTTTAAGAATCGTAACTATTTCAAAAATAAAAATGTACGATTTTGTAAAGTTTTTGCACCCAAGGGAGCTGCATAAAGTTTCTTGGCTTCCTGAGAATATTTAAGTAAGGAAACAAAATTATCCTTAGTCCGGAAATATAAACCGGTTCTCATGCGATTACTGGTATCTGCTTAAACCCTGAACAGTTTTTTTTTATTTTTCCAAGATCGAAACTTTTTAAAGTTTTAAAATATCGATGACCAAGAGGGAATTTTTATAAATAAATTATGGGATTATAAAACTTTAATTCTATTCGGATTATTGACATCCCTTGACATAAAATTAACTCTATTTTTCTTCACTTCCCATAATTCTCAACTTGTTTCATATCATTCACGCTCTAAAAACATTCTCTTTATGTAAACACTTTTCTAAGAGTAACACCAGCTGCATTTCTCGCCCGTTTCGACTCGTGCTCTTCTCTGAGTGACTGAATTGGATGCTCAAAACGAGTGAGAAGAGAAGAGGAAAAAAGACTGCATATTATGGATAAAGAAATGAAGGGCAAGGTGGTCGGGGGAAGGGAAGAGAAGAGCCGTGAGTGTTCGTAGAGAGGCAAGGGAAAAAAGGGGGGAAAAAAAAGGACGAAGGGAGAGAGTATGATCGCGATGGAAGTAGAAGAGAGAGCAGGGTGCTGGGTGCTGGCTTTGGAGGATGTTAGCCAGGTGTATTTTATACTCTCAATTCTGAGTTGCAGCCGGTCGTATGTGACTGGATGGCCCTTATTCTTGTATTAGAACATGCTGAAACGATCCGTATTTAATCGAAACGTCGGATCCCCGTCCACGGGTGACCAAAGTCCAAAACATACCGGGATTACGTGCCTCAAGTTTTTCCACCCTTATTCGATATTATACCAGAGAAACTTTTCAATGCACCCACAACCCACGTGCCCCATTGTTGATCATGTGAATGCGATCTATCGTCCTCGATTCACGAGTCTTTTTATTTTCAGCTTAGGCTTACCTTGATTTTTACTCCTTTTTTTCTCTTCGCTTTTCTGTTTAGTTTTATGTATTTTTGTCAGGCCTCGAGGCGAAAAGAATAAACCTGAAAAAGTAATATATCATTTTAAAAAAAGTAACAGAAGAAAGACACAATACTTTAAAAAAATCATATATATTATTTTATTACATGTCGAATATTGTATAAATAGAGAGAAATAGAAAGGTTAGAAGCAAAACTTTGAAAAAGGAACCGAAGTGAAAAATTCGAAATTCGGTGTGCCTCTGAAAATATAACCTCAAAAAAAAATTTGTGTTTGAATACTTTAACTAATTATTATGTTTAATATATTAATAGTTTTAATTATTGCTTACTTCAATAGCAGTTAAGTAATCAAGATTTATAAGTTTGCGTTTGCATAGAATATAAGTTGAAAATATGATAATGCGAAATCCGAGAACATCTACAATCCTGAGTATGACACTCATAATCTCCGATATCAAGTTCGTATTATATATCGACTATCTGATTGATCGAACGAGTTTTTTTGAGATAAAACTTTAAACACACTACAAAGTATTGACAATATTTAGAAATTAAACAAGTTTCGGAAAGTTTAACAGCACTCAGTCACGAATTCGCGAACTTTGGGCGGTTTTTTTTCAAATAGGGGTCTACCCACGGACTTCTGGTGAGATGCAAGGTACCAATCCTAAATAATAAAAAAAACTCCAAAAATTCAAAATTTCCTTAAATCTAACACCATAAAAAATGCAGTAGAAAAAATCGAAAATATCTACAATTCTACGCATGTCTACGAATTTCATTAACTAAATTTTTCTAACAAAATATTGTTAATCTGATTTCTGTAAATATGAAAAAAAATGTGAAAAAAAATAAATTGGCAGCATTCAGTGGAAGAATTGGCGCACCCGCACCAAGGTCACGCATTTAAAATTTAGTACAAATACATGGCAAATATGTAAGAACATAGCACGAAATTTGAAAAAAACATATCTTCTTGGCTAATTTAATGTAATTAAAATACATATACTTACTTCATATCTTCATATTTTACGAATTTCCACGGGTTCTACTTAGAAATAATTAGAATAACAAAAATTAAAGTTATTGAAAATTACTTATATGTATAGAGTACATCATGCAATACATGAAAGAAAAAATATTTAAGAAACGTTAATTATCTGTATAATATATATGTATTTCTACAATTTGAAAATTCTCTCACTTAAACTAATACACCTATATCTTTCTAATTCTAATAATATAAGTAAGGTGTACATAATACACAAAAGATAAGTTTTTTCAATTTTTTATTATGTGATTTAATTTATAGAATTCTCCTGTCACTTTGCATAACACTAGAAAGTAATGTGAATACGCCAAATAAAAAAAAATAAACCAAATTAAATTTCGTTTAAAACAGCGTTTACGCCCGTCATAGAATCTACTTGAATGTCTGAATAAATTCGTTACTTTCTCTTCAAAACCTACACATTTCACCATAGCTATTGCTAAATGCAAAAATGATACGTTTCACATACAACTTCGAACTCGTTTCAGATATTGTTATATTATTTCATTCAATACCCGTACGACGCAGTACAATGCTTGATACACTCTGCTAGATTTCTTTTTCAACTTCAATTCAACTAATGTAGCGTGTAAATGTTTTATTACTAATAAAAGATCGACAGAATGGTACATTCACCGTTCCATTGAAATACTCTTTTCTTTTATTTATTTTCTTCCTTCCTTCCTTCCTCTACGAGCGAATATAGTTACAAAGCTGTAGCAGATCGTAAACGTTACAAATAATGAATAAGACGTGCGTCGTTCGATGTGGAAAGACAAAACACAGCCTGGAACTTGTCGCGGTTGGAATTTCTGTTTCCTTCTTACTATTAACGAACACAACTTATGCAATAATTAAAGGGGTTGAAACTCTCATTGCGGTATGTAAATAATAAGTCATGCCTTCTGTCTGCGTTCTTTGATTCAACGGCAAGCGACGCTCATTTAATTAATTAAGTAAATCCTATCAATAGAAGACAGTTTTGCCATCCCGCTTCGTACAAACTTCCTTCTCATTTACGTTTTATTTACTTTTTTGAAACGTGCATTTTTCGTGTATCCTTAGATATTTTGTAACATTTCTTTGTCATGTGCAATATGCTTCTCTTTCAATTTCGGTGATTCGCGATCAACGCTGTGGCACATCGTCTTTTACTTTTAACCTAGAGAATTCGTGAAGACCACGCACAATTCGTATTAATTCTCGGTGCTGTCTTGTCAACAATGAACCCTTCGTCAGAGCAAAATATTGAACCTCTCCTTGCAAAAGATGTGTGTACAAATTACATTCGTTCTACGAAAACTCAAATACTTGGATTTATTACCTATTTATTTTGCTAGTTGCGCTGCGCAAGTGTTTTTCTGTGAAATTGTGTACGTGTATTTGAATTAGTGTATCTGTGTAATAATTTACTTCCTCAGTAATGATTGCAGTCACAGTCAACATCGTCATTCTATACACAATATTATAGGATAATTAATATTCATAATCCCTCTTTTGCCTCTCATTTTCGCCAACCCTCGTCTTATATCCCCTTCTGTTTAGCAATTGTTTCTTAAGGCTGCTCGTCCGATACCTCTGCGAGGACTAAACGTGACGCAAAGGGTATTTTTTCAATACTTTGTTTTTATCGTTTATATAAAAAGATTACGTAAAACAGAAATAAATAAAAAGCAGTAATAAATAAATTCATTTTAAAAGTTTAAATTTTTTCATTTTACTTTTAACAGACTAAGCCGCGTTTTTATTTAAATTAAAAATAATTCATTGCAGTCTGATGGACAGCCGACACGAAACCCGCTTCTCGACCAATTTGTTCCTAAATTTCGTTATAATTATATTAATTTATTATTAGAATTAATACTGCAAAGAAGAATAGTAAGATGTATAGAAACTTTAAACGACGGTGTAAAGAAAACCGAAAATTCAAAGAGAAAAATTACATATTCAATTTCGAGAAGCAAGTTAGCTTTTAGTCAGTCTCCATCAGGAATTAAAATTCTTGAACACTGAGCTGAGTAACACACATACAGCACGTGTTCCAAAATGTTTATACACTAACGTTTGATCTTGTTTTACGTAAAAGGAAAGCTGTATAAACGAATATTTACTTTGCAAAAAAAAAAAAAAAGGATCAATCACTGATCATCCATCGGCCTTTGGAAACTAAGGCATGCACGCTCTTCTAAAGGACAACTAAAGTCTATTGCCACAATGCATTTCAATTTATTCTGGCTAAGATTCAAATACTAAATTCAGTTAAATAATACTCTAAAAATTTATGGAGAGAAAAAGACTATGAACAAAGCGTTACACATGTAGGAAATTTGGCAAGAAGCGTACGTTTGACTGAAGCAAACTTGCGCCCAGACCTAGTGTGAAGAAAGATTTTTCAACTAAATGATTCGCTATTCAATAAGATTTTTTTTTCCTCGGACGTTAATGATATCTCGATACGGATAAATCGATTTACCGGAAGTTAACGGTCTTTTATTCACAACGCTAATCGAAATAATCATCTCCGTCGAGTGGCATTCACACCTTGGTCCACTGGCACACGGCATTCCACGTCTCACGCATGCAATTGCACTATAAATCTATTAATATAATAGGTATAAGTTGTGACGAGCCTAAAAGTTCTGTCAGTTGTCACGCAAATCGAATTTGTACTTTTTTCACGTAGATTATATAAGAACACGACGCTTGTATAAAGGATACCGACAATCCCATAAAGCCCTACCGTTGTCATTAACAGCAGTGACAATCTCGTTTGCGAGCATTGGCGTGTATCATTAATGAGCCTCGTTTTAAGTAGAAACAATGCCCGAAAAATATAATTTCCAGGACTACAAGAGCTATTTGTTCAGCCCTCCCCGATCGGACAACAGCCACTTTGTTCTTGTATTTATCGCAACGACTTAATATTTCATTCTTAGCTCTAAAGAAGCGAGCTAACTCTTTTCCGACATTCAATACCGATAAATTAATTAATTTAATATTTGTATTTTGTTAATCGTTCGTTTATCAATTCACGTGGAAATTGAATGTCACAAGATCGTTCGATATCACAGTCGTTTTTTAAATTACTTTAACGTTATGTATTTACGAATATTACTTAATAGGTTTATTTATAATATATATAGCGTATTTTACTGATAAATAGTTATAAAATACCATACGAATGCGCATTGGTGCCTGATCGGCTGAAGGGCTCGAATTCTTAGACGGTTCGAATCCATCGACCGAGCACATTTGTTTTTGTTTTATTCCTTCTGTAACTGCAACCTTATAAATCCCATTCTTTCTATAACATCCCCACGGATTCTCCCACTGTCTTCTGTACATCACCGTTGTATAGATTATAATCAGTCCAACTACTCTTCAAACAACGCCCTCCTTACTCTTAGAAATCGCGATTTGAAAGTATGAGAATAATCAGGACGCTTTACCTCTATATTACAGAAAAAATGAGAATGTGATAATCTTCCTACAAATAAGAAAAGGAACTAAAATTTTCTTCAGAAACTGCAACTGATTTTCAACGTAAATATTTCTAAAAGTAATTCAAGACGTTTTCTGTTCGCGTCTTTCGAGCATTTGACTGATCGAACTGTTGCGTGGCTTTCCCAGGTAGAAACGTCAAGTTATTTGCGTAACTTTATCTGACTCTGGGGACGGCAAAAGAACAAAGTACCATTCGTCGTTGAATTATAAATTTAAGAAAGAGATTAATAGAAATTACTCTTTATGCGATGGTGTAGTTCGCGTGCTTTAAATGCATACGACGTCTGCCTCATGCTTGAGGAAAAATCATTTTCATTTTTAATAGTCATTCGAAACAGTCTTTCGAACTGAAAATATGGAATGCAGGCGCCGCCAATTCCATGAAGGACGCTCACTGAACATCGCTAATAATATTTAATTCATAAAGTCACAACGAACCCAATTGTCCCGACAGGAGTTCTAAAAATTTTACTAAATATCCACCTATTGTGTGTTACTCATTACCGAAATAGCAGTAACGATCGATCAATTTGACTCTTTAACGATGAATTATTTAGTCTACGTGTATTCACCGGTACAATAAGTCGCGGAGTCGAATCCTAGATTCAAGTTCCACAAATCCCAGCGATCCTTATTCATTTCCGAGAATATTGATCTAGTTTTCTGACAACACTTCCAAAATAAAAGGAACAAAACTGTCTTTGTGGAATCGGTTTCAAATGAGTTTCCTCATTTGCAAAAGATTTTAAATGCGTACAGTCGGTAAAAGTATTTACTATTAGAAGACATACCGCCTGCACTGTCCCGCGTAGTTCGTTCATACTCATGCGTACCGTTGGGTGTACTGTTTTTGTGTCTTTCTTAGATATAATTGAATTTGCTTGTAGAATATTAATAATGATAATAATAGTTAGGGCGGTGTGGGTGATAACACTTTACTTGTCCCACCAGTCAGGACCATTGCTGCTACCGTTGTTTCCAGAATTATTGTAGGAATTGTTATAGTTACCTCCGTAACCACCTCCATAACCACCTAAAGAAGAAAATAAGTACACATATAGAATATATTACATTTGAAGGGTTTTACCGAGAAACTAAATATCTAAGAAATTCTTTACTTAAGTGACTTCAATTTTTCATTCAGTGAAAAAAAAGTTCGGAAAACTCCGAACATCTAATTGTGAGTCTAGATTTCAAGGAATGTTCACAATATCATAATCGAAAGCAAATTACCTCCATAACTACCAGGCCTACTTGAAGGACCACTACTTCGGGGAGGTCCGCCGCCAGCACCCGTTTGACGATAATCTCTTGCACCAAACCCACCACTAAAGCGACCACTCTTTGTGCCTCCAGGACGACGTGAACCTCCGGTGTGCCTAGCCTCTGAACTCATACCTGAGAGCCACGGTGGCAGCTCTTGGTTAGCTTCGGATAATAGAGATAACAAGTCGCGCACGAGATTGTGATTTTTGCTATTGAAAAACGATGTTGCTAAACCTACAAATAAAATAACACATTTCATTAACATCGCACATTCATTTAAGAGGCTATATTCTTCTTTTTTGGAATATAGGTGAAAACTATGTTACCTAAATTTCCCATACGGCCAGTACGACCAATTCGATGAACATATTCTTCGACATCTCCAGGGAGATCAAAGTTAATAACGTGCGTGACGTGTGGAATATCGAGTCCACGAGCGGCGACTGCAGTCGCGACCAAGATGGGAGTTTTACCGGCACGGAAACGACGCAAAGCGTCTTCTCGCTCACGTTGCGTTCTGTCGCCGTGAATACTGGTAACTGGGTATCCCATATTAAACAAGAACTCTTCAAGCATATCTGCACCCTTCTTAGTCTCCACAAATACCAACGTTAAGGACTCAGCAGCTGTAGGAAACATTAGTTAAATAGAATCTCAAGGACCTAAAACCAGCCTTACTGAAAAGAATAGCTCATTAAAAAACTTACAAGGTTCTTGAAGATTGCTAGCTTGCAACAAATCAAGCAAATACGATCGCTTGTCGTGTTCCTCAACCCAAACAATCTTTTGGGTGATATTCTCTGAAGTAGATCCCACACGACCAACGGCTAAGAAAATGTAGTTGCTCAGGAAATCCCTGGCCAACATCTGAATTTCTTTCGGGAAAGTAGCAGAGAACATAAGTGTCTGTCTTTCACCTGTGGGAGGCATATTATCTTCTTCAACAATACGCCTGATTTGGGGCTCGAAACCCATGTCAAGCATACGATCTGCTTCATCGAGTACCAAATATCTACGAAAAAAATTAGCCTTCAATAAAAGATCCAAAGGATTGATGAATATTTAAGTAATTATTTTATTATATCTTACCGGCAATTTTGTAAACCGATTTTGCCACGAGTGAGCATATCAACCAATCGTCCAGGAGTGGCGACCAGTAAATGACAGCCGCGATCCAATTCTCGCATCTGATCAGCAATATTTGCGCCACCGTAAACGACAGCGGGACGCATACGTGATCTGTAGGCGAATTTACGTGCTTCATCATAAATTTGTGTAGCTAATTCTCTAGTAGGGGCTAGAACAAGTCCCAATGGGAACTGTTTGCGACGTCCGGAAGATGCCGGAATGGGAGGTTGTCCAGCCTCGTAAATCTGATTCAAAATTGGCACTAGGAAGGCCGCTGTTTTCCCAGACCCTGTTTGGGCGCAGGCCATCACATCGCGACGCCCAATAATAATTGGAATCGCGTATTTCTGGACTGGTGTAGGCATGTCATATCCAGCTAAGCTAATGCTGTTCTTTATTATCTCGGTCAGCTTAACCTCATCAAACTGAAACAATAATCATTTCGTGCGTTAGACAACGAAAGACAATACCAAATTCAGATTCAAGCTTAAAATTAAAATATCAACTTACGGAAGAGATGTGTGGCGGTATATTGTCTCCGGTAGCATCAACCGGGATATCCTCATATTTACTAAAGTTGATACCAGTATTACCAGTACCGAACAATTCCATTTCCAATCGTTCGTCCCGTGCTGTTGGAATAGTCCAGTCGACCTCACCTCGTCCACCTTTGCCGCCGCCACCCTCTCTGTCACCATTCCATCTACCTCCGGAACCTCCCATTCTGGTATCATTCCTGTTATCCTGCCAACGATCATTTCGAGATTGTTCTTGCCAGCGATCATTTCCTCCGGAACTGGGAGGTCGTTCGCCGCCGCGCTGACCTTCCGAATAGCGGTAGTCCCTTCCATTCTCCTGCGGACCTCCGCGACGATTACGGCCTCCAAAATTGCCGAAATCAACGTCACGACTGTTACGAGAATCCCGGTAGCCGCCGCCACCTCCACCACCACCGCCTCTACCCCTGTCTCCTCGGTCACCACCTCTTTCACCACCGTACGCCGGTCTTCCGTTATTGGAATGCTGATCGTCACTTGGTGACGAGTTATCTATTTAAGAGAAATTTTTGTTCTACATTAGTATAAATTGAGATAAATTATATAATTAATGTGCAAAGGAAAAATAATAAGCTGGAATAGTAATTGAAGCATGTATTGAATAAGGAAAATTCTCCTCAAGGAAAGATTGTAAAATTTAGAAACTTCTCGTGACTTGTTTTTGTTAAGAGACTGATAAAAATTTAAACAAACCTGGGCCAGATTTATTGCGTAGATGAGGTGGCACGTATCGACCCCCACTTCCTTGGCGGGAGCCCTGCAAGTCCAGACCAGCTAACTGAAATAACGAAATTAAGATTACTTTTTAAATCCAGATTGATTGAATACCTTGTGAATGTACAATTTTATCAATTTGGGTTACTGTTCTCAAATAACTAATATTTTTACACGACTATTTCCTCGCATTAGTTGTATTTAAATTTTAATCATCCAATTTCTCTTAAAGTTAGGATTGCTTTATGCTTTCCAATTTAAAAAATGATCCGCTAGCATTAATTTACATAATTTTAGTTTATCCCATATTTAAAAAAAGAGCTCAAAGTTCATTTGCACATAAGACGCTTTTAAAAAATGACCAATTTCTAAAGTAAATAAAACCTAGAATGATAAATACTCGTATAATTTTCTTCTTGAAAAGTTTCAAAGAGCATAACTAGTTAGTTCCACTGATAGGAATATGATTCACAAGCAATAATTTTTTATAACTCAAAAAAAAGCACCTTGATAAAAAAAACATTGCAATACAAGCTGTTAAATTCTCGAAAACAAGATAAAATTATCCAATTTTTTCATCCAGTCATTATAATCTAATAAGCTCCTAGTAAAAAGTACATAGCAACTCTCCTGACAATCGATCTCTATTTCGTCACTTTGCCAATCACTGCTCCGAACAATGAGATCGACTCTAAGCTAACGGATTGGCAGGAAAAAACTATTAATATCCTTGCAACACTTTCCTAAAGGACAAAAAATTATTCCTCGAGCCATAAAGAAAGCGAGAAATCCCCCCCAAAAAAATGGTACTCGACAATCGCGTTCTAAAGTAATGTAATTATGAAACAGAGATTCACGTGGCGTAAAAAACCAGAAAGAAGAAACATGTCGTTTGAGGAATTGATGGCAGCCATTACGCGTACAGACGTCATGACTTCCTCGCGTGTCCTAGAACTGAATTTTCGATGAATGGCGAAAACTCTCGCCTATTTATTGAGGTCGAGAGATCCGACATTGTTCTTGCCACGAGAGGAGTTGAATTTTATAAGGAAGACAGATAGAAGAATTTGTGATATTCGGAGTAAGAGAATGGCGGACTGATGATGATCAAAATCATTAGAGTGGAAAAGCAGGATGAAGGGTGATGAAAATGCAAAAATTACACGTGTACATACTTGCTGCTCTAGACCTGATCCATTCTGGTTGGCTGCATTACTCATATTACTCCGCCTCGGTGCGTAGTTTTCGTAGCCTTGTCGCAGAAACTCGCTTTGACTTTCAACTCGGCAACGCAAAAAATTCAATGAACCCTTCCTCTCAGTACAAGAATGAAGATGAATAAAGTCGTTTAGGCACAAGTTCGCAAAGGTTCACGACCGCCTAGCACTGTCTTGACACAAAGAAACTCGAGAACTGGTTACGATCAAAGGCCTCTGGCCGTACTTTTACGTCGACGCAACAAAAATGGCCGAGAACGTAAATGTCCTTTACAAGATGGCCTCTCCGTTATTTCCGTTCGAAATGCAATTTACACACGCGCACT
>JAUEJJ010000046.1:1573484-1585067 GCA_032164275.1 Synergus coniferae
GGTCTCAAGAAAAATGATAAAATATATGAAATAGTACTTAATAATTAAAATTTTGTAATTACTCAAGTAATTACAAAAATAACAATTCTAGAATCTCTAACGATAATTTAGGCATTCGGTACTACAGAACGTGTAATTACGAATGAAGTGATAAGTAATTTTATGCTTGATTTTGGCAACCATGAAATCTTCTCAGCGCGTTTTTTTTTCTCGCCAATTAATCAGGACAAAGACATATAAGCGTTTACTTGAAAAATGCGTTCCCAGCCACGTTCCACGCGGAATTCCTGCTGATAAGTGTTACCAGCCGAGCGGACTGCCTTGAGTAGACCGGGAATCGATATCTTGCGATCGCGTCAAGAGAGAAAAGAACAAGAATAAAAAAAAGGGAAGACGAAGAGGAAGAGCTTCCTCTCTGACTGTGCGAATTGCACGCGTGGATTAACACGACGCTAGATAAGACGCTAAAGTGGAAAGAAAGGAGGAGACTGAGAGAGTGAGAGAAAAAAGGGGCACGAGTGAGAGAGAGAGAGGGAGAAAAAATGAACAGAGGTGGAGCGAGGCTAAAAGCAGGGCCCGGTGGGTCTGTTGGGGCGTTGGGCCCGATGCAGAAGACGACGATGTGGGAAAAGAGGAAGCTAATCAAAAGCGGAAGTACGCTTCGGCGAATCCCAAGGCCTTGAGAAGCACACTCAGCCGCAGCTTTTAGCTCTTTAATTGCCAACTTCATTTGCCGGATTCGTTGACCCTTTCACCCTTCCACTTTCAAAGTCTCAAGCCTGGGGCCTTAAGAGGATTTCAGTCCCCTGAGTCCCCAGACAGAGATTATCAACTTTTCATTTCTTTCTCTTCTGCATTTCTCTTGAACAAACTTATCCAATGCCCATAGCTTCATGCTGATTTTCATTTAAGAACCACTTCCAAAAACTTTTCCCTCGGAATTAAGTAAAGGATTTTCTCAAATCGAATGAAGTTTCTTTAAATCAAGACATGCTTTTTAGTCAAATATTTCAGTTGTATTATAAGCAAGGACAGCATAGACTTTTTCACAGAATTCACAGAATTTTCAGTATAATATTACAAATTTACTGTCAAGTTAACATCTTAAGTATATACACTTAAAAAAAAGATGATCTATAACTTTGTAAAATTACTGAAAATTTGGTATGCTCTATGATTGTGAAATTCTGTAACATCTACTAGGGTAGTCAAACTTTTTTGCAGGTGAAATATTTTCAGGGTCATCGTTTGAAAGGTTGTTATGAAAGATACTTTCTCTCGAATATGGCTCAACATTCAGGACATAGAATTAAGTCCTATTAGTCCCCATAATAAGCCTCCAAGAAGGAGGGAGTTGCAATTGAGATGTAGTGAACAACAGGTAGTCGACGGCAACCCAAATTTGTATACCTGTTACCTTAGGGATTTAAGTGAACGGGGTTAAATACTATTTCGAAGGAAAAGCATAACTCAATGCACAAATTCGAACAGAGGGAGAAAATATGTCTAGTCTAGACCTTTGGTCTAGAGTCTAGAGTCTAAGTAGACTTCTCCGCTGCAAATACAGTGGATAATCACTGTGTATTTCCCCGCTAGAGGCAGTGAACATTCATGGTGACTGTAAAGTGTAAACTACTTCCATAATTCACGTATTAAATTTGCTTGCGGAAGGCAGGAAAATTATGTTTATGTTTGGGCTGAAAAGAGCAAAGATAATTTCTATATTTCTGCTTATTAACTTGCACTTATTTCCAGAAATATTACCCAATGCCGTAAAAAAGAAAGGTGGTTAGCATACTGTTTAAAATTTCCGAAGCATATTAATATCCATTATACAATGGTTTAAAATCTGTTTGTAATTGAATTTTGTTTTATCTAATTACACAAGTTGTTTTTATAGTTCTTACTTTCAAAAAGAAATCGCTTGAATTAATTATGTGACATACTTTTTTTGAGATAGAGTCGTACTTGGCTTTTCAACCGTAAAGTCTTAATTGGGCAATATGCGCAATGTTTTGTTATATTTTCAACATAAGTGTGCCACAGATTCCGATTATTTCAAGGGTAGCTTGAAAACATAATTAATTGATGTGCACCGAACTACGTGCTCTCTATCTTTTATCAATTTCATGCAATACATAATCGAATTTAATTCAAATCGCTTTTCTAATGAGTAATATAATTATTTTGCAATCAATTAAAACTTAAAATCACTAATTAATCATGATTAATCGATGCTTTCTTTCCATAAGTCCATCGATCCTGTCAAGTGATCGATATACCGGCAGACACGAGAAGCATCTGTTTAACCAAACAGATCGAATCTTGATCAATCTGCCAATCTGCTTGAGTTAATTGTAGACACTCTCTTTAATTAGGCGTCGAGTAGTTACGATAGATAAATTATTTTACTCAACCTTTCAACATAGATTGATTATAGATAACCTAGGAATCGATAGCCACTTAATAGCGTAAAATAATTAGTAATCTTTAATAAGAAATATATAAAAATATGAGAAATATTTAAAATCAACTTTTCATCTGATTCAATTTTTATTCAAATTGTTAAATGAATTTATTTTTTCGTAATAGTATAACAGTTGCAGTGATAATTTATTCAAATCCATTGCTTTTGAACCATTGTTTACGGATGTATCGCATTCTAAGGTCGCCTCGAGATATTTTTGTATGCACTGATCATTAGTATAGTGTTCTATTGGAGTGTACTTTGGATTGCAGATATATTAATCATCGATCGTACAAAATCAATTTTCATGGCCTTCTGGACTCCCGAAGGGAAACAATTCAATATTCTTTGATTTCAAAACTCTTAAAAATGGACATGTAAAATTTGATAAAGCCAGAAATGTGTTATCTTAATTAAATTGGTCGAATATTTAATTGCAATATCTTGCCAATTACGAAACGAATTTAATCAAATACCTGTTCAGATAATTTTTTGCGAAGAGATTTTCTTATCAATTTTTTGCGTCATTAGAAGAAAGACTGTTCTTGCCTTTCTTCTTTCTGAATATGATTCATATTATTTCTTTGTGCGTGTAAATCGGATTTGTCATCTCAAAATTCATAGAAGTACGCACGAGCGAGAAAGGCTTTTGAGAGGATCGAAAGCATATGAACACGGTCGGAATTTCAACTTGTTCACCTTTCAAACTTGCTTATATGTACACGTACACAAGCATCTGAAGTGTCCACGCATAATCACACATGTTTGCTCTCATACGTATTTTGATTGGTTATCTTTGTACTGGAGATAATGTCCCAATGAATACGAAATGACGAACGTGCACGCCTTTCGACGGCTGACCTTGACAACAAGAGATCACTTTTTCCGGATGATCTAACATCTCACAAAGATGGACAAGAGTCTCGATTTTTCAACCGGTTTCAAAGCGATCGAATGTCTGTTTTTTTTTCTTACCTCCCCCCAATAGTTACACAAAGACTCGCAAATCTCTCACTCTTCTATCCTTGTATAATAATTGCAAAGTAATTCAAATTAATTACTGATGCTGTGTAAAAAGGAAGATAACGTTTTTTGTACGCTTATTTAAAATCACATCAGTATTCTAATGTGTGATAGGGAAGAAGGGTAAAAATTAAACACTTCCAGGTTGGTAATTTCCCGGCTGCTTGCTGGAAACTAACCCAAGTACTTTAACTTGGAGCCAAACAGTCTTCGAATGAGATTTTGTTTGTTATTTTGTTAGAAGCGAATAAACTTTGTTTGCAGTAATTCTTGATGTCAGGCCTACAATTTACATCTTCAACTACACTAATGTCAGCGTTTATCATGAAAGGGAGTTAAAAGTATTAAAATCAATGAATAAGGCTCAGTAAGTGCCTGTTATAGCCTCCGTGTTAAACAGCCATAAAACTGCTGCAAAGGATGCGGCTTGTAATCAGATTTATTATCGACTCGTGGCATACATTAACGAGATTGTAATTTCGCTTTTATGTAACCTTTTCTATCGACTTCTCGATGGACTTCTACAGCAGCTTTTGTATAACTTATACTCTTTAACACTCCTCTACGCTTTGTGTTACAGGAATTGAAAAAAAAAACTCGCGAGAGACGACTGAGGATCTTCATTAAACGTACATGACGTCATTCATAAAACAAGACAGGCACTTTTGTAATCTCACATTCTCTGCGTTTAATAAGATCAAGGTAAGTTCTTGTATTGTCTTCAACATTGCATTTCTACATTTGTATGAGACTTTTCTAATTATTATAATCACTTTGTAATATAATCGTTTTAGATGTATGTAATAGGGGTTTTCGCGATGATAATGTAAAAGAGTCCGGATTTAAAAATTCCCATACATGTTCTCAACAATCCTAACATTTTTCAATTTCATAATAATTCAATCCAAAGTTATTCAATCGTGAACGCTTCCAATAGTTTCAATCTGAAATTATTCCATTCATGATCGTTTTCAATTGGAAGTTGTATAATTTGAAATCATTTAAATTTGAAATTCAAGTCGTTGAATTTAGACCGTTTTCAAATTTAAATTGTTCAGCTGTTAAGGTTACCGATCCGGAATAAAATACGAGAATAAAAAATTCTTGGTTCTCGGTTGAAATTGGAATGTTAAGAAGGATATTCAGTAAATTTTGAATGCTGAAATCCCGTTGGTTAAAAATGGGGGATAGTATAAATAAAATGAAACGCACCTCACCGTTTAACTCCTGTTCGTTTAATAATCCGTATATTGATCCTGGATGATTTATCCGAGAGTGGTAAAAGTATCCTTAGGACTCTCTGGAGGAATATCGACGCATATCGACGTTCCGACCCGAGGACGTCGCAAACCGAGAACAATCCGAGATCCGTGGTGACGGCGACGACGACGATGACAACGACGATGACGACACTTGACGAACATTGAAATACGAGCTTGCACACTCAAGCACCTCCGCAAGAGCGGATTATTCTTTCTAAGGAAACCCCGAAGAAGAAAGAAGATAAAAATAAAAGGGTAGGTCAGGAGCGGCACTGTCACTTCACACTGGTAAACACGTTCTCCACATAGTCACACCTCTTTTAGCCGACTACCGATAACTCCCTCGAACTTAATCTGCGTATCTCGAGAAAAGAGAAAGGAAAGAACTCAAAGAACTCAATGAACAGAAAACAGAAGAAGCAGGATATGAATAAACAAATGCTCTCGCTGTCAGCTCCACGCGATCCTCGTCCTCACAGCTGTCCCTTCCTCCATGATTCTCTTCCAACAACTCTCCACATTAACGGATCCAACGTGAAATGGTCCTTGAATCCGGAATGACAGAATCCAAGGAAAGGGCTTTTGCTAAGCCACGATCCACGCGACGACTACGGCAACGACGAAGAACTTTTTTCCAGCTCCGGGGACGGGCTCTCCAGGGTCAGCCGGCTGGCTCCGGCACTTTTACCTGTTGGGAACTCTCAAGGACTCGAAGGTGGCTCCTATTCCTTTCTCTTATCCTTTCGCGCGCGCCTTTTTTATTCCGCTAACCTTTTTAAGCGGACTTTTAATTCCAGCATACACGCTCCGCAAGCTGTTTTTTCTCAGCTACCTGCTATCACTCCAACTAAAGAGATCCTTCCAAAGATTCAGTATCACTCAAGGTGAAGAGAGGAAGCTCCACGCGAAACCTCGCATCCACGAGACCTTGAATCTTCTACTTCCGGCCCTTTCCTCCGCCTCCTTTTCCTTCTCCTCCTCCTCCACGTCGTTCTCCGCACGTTCTCCACCTCTTCCTCTACTCTTCTTCCTCCTCCTCCTCTTCTTCTTCTGCTTTCTCTTCGATTTTGCAATCGGTATTAGAGGATCCTGTCTATCTTCACTCTTTTTTCTCTTCTTTCTCTTCTATCTTCTGTCATTCAGACACCCCAAGGTGCTCTGCTTCTTTATTATGCTTCTTTATAATTCTTCTTATGATGCTTCTTTATTATGCTTCTTTACAATTCTTCTTATGATGCTTCTTATGATACTTCTTTACTCTCGAATGCTTCACTTTCCATCATCACTTTTTTCATCCGTGACAGACTCTCGTCATATGCTCGTTAACGAAACCTTCTCTCAAGGATAGTTTGTTTGATAGTCACTTAAAACCTCTTAGGTTGAGTTACGTTCGCGTTGCGCAACCAAGACGTCCTTCCTTCTCCTCTCTTCTCTTATTTTCCTGCCTTCTATTCGCCTCTTCTACACTTTCCGCGCTCACTTCCTCGCCGCTTGTCAACTTCCGGTTCGTCAACAATTTTGCGAGTAGAAGGCAAACGATAACGCCCAAGTCGGAGACACTCGCGAAAGCGAGAGACAACCTGGAAGGGATATTTGGCTCCACGGGATCGGATTTTAACGCGCTCGCGCGGTTCAAGCCGAACTCGGCGGTTTCAACTTTTACTTTCAGCTCTTACACAACACTATCCCGCTCCACTGGTACGTACGAGCAATATCGCTTCGATGCCTCTTCTCGACCAAACAAATGCCTTTTTTTCAAGCAGAGAAAATTCGGATGATTTCTCCGTAATGTTGTCTTCACTGTTTAATTGACAATTGTTAATTAAAATCCAAATGTCTCTAATGAGATCTTAATCCAGGGAACAATTTCGAAACTGTCCCACGTTGCTTTCCCTCCTACTTGCGATAATAATTTTCTTTCACAACTGACAATTTAGCAGCTGGCACGTTTTGGAAAGCGCCTGCGCTGATGCGCCTGCGCAATTTCTATCACTGGTCCTCGTGTTTCCGCTGATACTCAAATGTCACAGGAGCTTCCGAAAGACACTTTCGATTTTGGTAACAACCTACAAACTGGCACTATTGTCACAAATTCAAGAGATCAGAACGAGGTAACACACAGCCAGAAGTACACTTCACTTTTGACAAGAACTGAAACTTAATTTGAAAATGAACATTTTATAAGTGATATAATCAGTTAGTTTGAATTTATGAATTAAAAGTCACACGCACGATACTGAGAGGGTGTCTCGTGAAAAGGGAGAGCTTTTCACGAGCTCGGGACGAGTACGAAAGAGAGTTTGGCGGGCTCTCTTCGAGGACGTCTTCTGGGAGAGAGGGTCTCTTCCGGTCTCCGCGGTGTGTCTCACTGTTCCTCGCTCCGGCGTAACTTTTGCGCAAAGCGTAGACCCTCTTTCTCTCCTTCTCTCTCCCTGATTCTCTCTCTCTCTCCCTCGCTCTTTCTCTCTCTCACACTATTTTTCCTTCCCTCTCTTTCTCTCGCGTATTCCTAGGTAACCGAGCGTGGAGAGAGGTAGAAGCGGAGGTGGTAGCCCTGGTAGTGGTGGTAGCCGTAACACCAACGATTCAACTTCTTGTTGTAGTGGTGCCAGTAGTTATAGATGGAATAGTGCAAGGAGTAGAACAGAGTAACTATTGGTATAGACGATATTAGTGTACTGCTATTTAAAGTTAAAGTGATTGTTGATGGAATCTATATCACTGTAGTCACTATATGACTGTAGAGGGACTGTAGGATCTGGCACTGAGAGGGGCGAGAGGGGCATAGTAGGTACAAGTGGCCAGGTGCCCAGAGAGAGCGGGCTGGGTAGATTCAAGAGTGAAAGGGTTGGCTACTACATCGAGAGTACACGTCACGTCCTATAGGGGCCCTATTGGTTTATAAGTACGCGCGAGCCACTTGACGCGTAGGCTACATGCATGGGCCACAGGCTTAGAGTTCTAAAGAGAGAATATTATGACGACCATGAGAACATTTCAGAACAAAAGCTTCTTTCTTCTCATTAAATCATTTCTTAAATTAATTCCACTATTTTCCGATTTTTTAGATATCAAAATCCCCCGTCACCCACCGGTAATCATCAATTAAGGGCTATGCTATATATGCTTATAATAATATAAGTACAATTATTTTAGAATAAGGATAGAAAATTAGTTCAAAACGAGTTCAAAAAATTTCAAAATATTGTAGAGTATTTTTGGCGATTATGCAAGATTTAAACTGAATTCAAAAATATTTCAAGGTCTTTTAAAATATTTTAGAAATATTTCGAGAAATCAATACATATATATTTCAAGATGTAACAGGTTTAAGGAATTTATTTGCCTTTAGTGACTCCAAATCCAAATATGTGCCGTATTCACCGCGTCTCCCCTATTTTACCAAATTTATAATTTATGTTAGAATTTGACCTTCATCTATTTCGCCGCATTTCATTCCCACATCTCAGTTACCATATCCTACCTCACAAT
This sequence comes from Synergus coniferae, assembly GCA_032164275.1. NCBI lineage: Eukaryota > Metazoa > Arthropoda > Insecta > Hymenoptera > Cynipidae > Synergus > Synergus coniferae. Next base: position 1,581,729 of record JAUEJJ010000046.1, read on the forward strand.
TCGGGATCTTCAGCTGATGTAAAAAAGGCATATGCCCTCGAGAAAAGTGCAGGAAGTGCTCAGGTCTGAAAGCCTAAAACAAAAAAAAAATATGCGTAAGAGAAAGAATACGAATGGAAGGAAAGAAAGCAGTGTGCTGGGGGCGGAAGGGTTAGTATAATAGTATTGACTATACTAGCAGAAGTAGAAGAGCTCTGTAGCTCTCGCCTCTATTCTTACGTATTACTTGCACGAGCACGGCCGAAGCCTCGTATTACACCATTGCCGAGACAAAGAGAGCTTCTATTCAAACCCGTTTGGTCGACGGGGAAAGAGAGAGATTAGTGAATTAGCTATGAGGACGCCGGAGGGAAACGAGTGACAAGGAGAGTACACGAAAGTACACCTCCCTATCCATTAAACCAACGAGGAAAGAGTAGGACAGAGTTATCAAAACTATCTCGCTCGGACTGCAGTTCTCGTTCCAACGGCTTCTTATCGTAGCATAGCATTCAACATGTACATATATTGTTGTTAATACATGTCAATATATATGTATATATAGTATATAAAAATGTATGCGCAGTATGCACCTAAATATACATACCTACTGCATGTAGATACGCACACGCAGCTCTTTCTATAACCAGGAGCCTAGGCAAGAGAGCTATTTGTAATGTAATAGTGAGAGCTACAAGTGGGGAAAGGGAGAGTCGAGAGTGACGGCTGTTGAGGATGAAGAGGACGTGGAGGGCGAGTGTGTGTCTGCCTGTGTGGAAGGGAGGAGGAAAATGGGTGGGGGCCCTCCATGATCCACCAACACCAATAAACTCAGTCCCAGAAGAAACGAGCCTAGTAGAGTTCCAAAATTCCCAAGAATTTTGAATTTTTTTAATCCAGGGATGTTTCCAATTCCAAGGATTCTTACTAGAAAATGCTGTTTACCGAAATTGTCTTAAAAGTCTCATATACATTTTGTTGCTACACACCTGATTGGCTTACGAGATATTTGCAGTTATAAATAACGTTTATCGTGCTGTTGTTAACATGGAATTTCCCATTTTAATCTGAATATATTTTTCTGTTGATTTTGCTGGGATTTTCTTTATTACTAATAAAGGGATCTATTCGCGGATAATTTATGGACTTTATTCGATTCGAAATTAAGTAAGGAACTAACATTTCGCAGAGTTCGAAGCTAGGTTCATGGCCGATCTGTTTAACCCAAGTTAAATTAAGCTACTTTGAATTAAACTGAAAACGAGACTGAAAATTACCTGATAATTACAATATTGTGATATGAGAAAATTCTATTCTAAAAAGATAATAAAATATAATGTTAAGACAAAAAAGGCAACAAAATTATTTTGTTATCCGGACCAAATGTTTTTTTCAGTGATCTCTTCCTTTTAATTATACTAAAAATTAAATAATTATTCAGTATACTGTATAGATATTGTAAATTAAGTAATAAGAATTATATATGGATTTTTATCTACCTTTTCTGCACGTGCAGGCTTCTAAATGGCCTCAAATTTTTGGATATTTCTTGTATCTTTGCTCAGTGTTATACTTTCCTCTTTCTTTTATTGCTGTCTTATCACAATCTAGCTTTGCTATTTGCGTATATCATTAAGTGAAACAAATCTTGATTATAATTAGGAGCTTTTAACGCGAAAAATCGTTTTTAGATAATAATGTTTGATCATACTTATATGTATATACACGTGCCATCTATATTGTAAATATAGAGACATATATAATCATTATAATCAGCATCGGTACACATGGGAAGAAAATTTTCAATTGATACAAAGCGTTGATAATTAATTAAATATTATCACTGCAGAAATTAAAATGGTCATCTAGTCAGATCGTGACCAGTTGGTCTCATTTAAAACAGGGGCTGGAATTTTGACAAAAAGTGTTTCATTAACGCTCGACCAGCACCCGCGGAGGTTTATAAGGAGGTAGATAAATAATATAACTATTTTCGCATTAAAATAATTTCCCTTGTCTTTGACCTAAATTTTTTACTGTATAAAATATCAAGGTCGTAATATGAGTTTAGATTTTAGGGAAATCGTGTTTTAGTGACTAACTAGAGCAGAAAGTTTGTCGTATTTTACTCGGTTGAGCTTGAATCATTTAGGTCGAAAGTTGGAACGCTTAAATTAAACTAGGATTAAACTAGGGTTTTAGTTTACCCAACGGTGTTTAGACAATGCGCATATTTATGGAGATTCAGATTCGACATTCGTGAATCCGCATTACCATCGATTACGCCAATCACAGCTATACTTAGAGCGGTAGATGAATTTCACTAGAGGGCTGCTGAAAAGGAGGTCGCAAAACAGCTGGTGTAGTTAGCAAAACTATACAGTATTTTATAACTCTGAAAACACTTTAATTTTGGTTCAAATTGATAAAAAATTAATTAGGTGCAACCTTAGTATTTTTGGATTGGGTTGAAGTTTCAAACGTCTAGTCTAACGATTTCTTTTTACATTTATTGGAATAAAAATATGAATAAAAAAGTTTCCAAAGATCCCAAAACCAAATTTTTTTATCTATTTACTAGCAGAAATTTACCCGGGATTTTTTGAACCTTTGAGGCTAATTTTTATTTGTACTTCATTTTTAGGAAAAGAGGTTCAAAATTTCAATTCTGTATCTTACGATACATTATGTGTCATGAGTATTATGTGTTATTTTTGTCTTATTGTCACAGAAATTTTTCTAATCGTACAAATTTCTAGTTTGTTGAATGTTTCACGTGTAAACCGATCAAGGCGTCGCTATCTCATTCGATAAACCATAAAACTTCGAGGCTATCGCCTTTACTATCGATATATTAAATAGTTAATAGAGCAACTTTGTTGCTATCTCTCAGATTAAAAAAACTTGTTAAACGTTCTTACTTTGCATGAATGATTGTTTGTGGAATTGTTGATAGAATTCGAATTTTTTGGCTTAAAAGTATATATTATAGGAAGACAGAATGTAGTATTTTATTCTTTAATACTCTAAAATTGAATCAATGAAAAATCACTGAAAAATCACTGAAAATCAGTGAAAAGTCACTGAAATTTTCAGTAATTATCATTAAGGGACTGAAAATCAATTTTAGTGACTTTTCACTGATTTCCATGAGTGGATTTTTCACTGTGTATTCTTTGCACAATTTTAGAACAACTGTACAATTCGGGATGCGTACAGCTTCTTCTTTTCGGGCCTGGCTTCCTAGTTCGCTGTCGGTGACTGTACATAAAATATTTTAAAAATAAAAATCCAAATTACATGTGGGTATTAAAGGGTAGTTTGCACTGTAAGTGTAAAATTTTCGCTAACTTTACTTGC
>JAUEJJ010000046.1:1589402-1606606 GCA_032164275.1 Synergus coniferae
GAGTTAATAACGAGAGATATGTATGAGAGACAATTTCATTGAAGAGTTCTGGAGGCATTTCTCTTTTTTCCTTTCTCTGGGTGTCTCGATCTGTCTTTCAATTGCCATTCATCCATCCAGTCTTGCCACATCTTGGCGTTAATGCCAGATCAATGCTGCCCTCTCCTTAGATGTTACACATTCGCGATGACATTTGCCGACGAACATTACTTGTAAAATAACTTACGTAAGTCGAAGTGTAATGCGCCTCTCTCGCGCAATGTCTCTTTTTCCATTGTTTCCAAGAGTGTTTCAGCACGAGCTCAAATGCCTATATACCGATATTCGAGCGACTCGAAAGTTCAATCATTAAAAGGCAATTGCGATAATTGCCTTAAGTCGCATTCGTTAAAGCTGATAAATTCCCTGACACGCGAGCGTATTACATTAAGCATTTCGTAACATTACAACGAGACGACGTGGCAATTAATGAATTATTACAATTCGCACTGTGTTAGCGAGGTATCGGGTCTTCGCATATAGTATATTCGAATTCATTCAGATTCGAATGAGATTAACATTTATTTTTTTATTTATGAGTTTCTGGAAAACGTGTTTAACATTAGATGTTTGAATGTCAGCGATTACAGCTGATGATTCAAGATTTTCTCGGTTTCTGTTACAACTTTGTAAAAGATTTACGAATTTGTAAGATCGTTACTTAGAATGATATTTTATATTGCTTGTGCTAAGCAGCTAACGTGTAGTAATAATCGCTGTACTCGTATATATTTATTCTTCGTAAATAAATGAGCATAGGTTACAAGCTTCTCTAGAAAATCTTTTACTCAATTTCACCGATGATTTCACTGCCATATTAGCATCATTATGCGAAACAAATTTTTTTTATAGATTATGCATAAAATTTTAAGAAAAACCTGAACAGCATAACCAGGATATCTATCTCACAAATGCTTCGCATATTTTTTTATTATATCGGGTAAAATCCATTTTTCTCTGTAATGTTTTAAAGATCTTAATGATAAATAGGGAAATTAAACAAATTGAAATGGCTCTAAGAAACTGTATTATAAAAAAACAATATGCAGCCATAAACAGAATACCATAAAATACGTCTCTCAATAGAATATAAATCATGAAAATGTTTATTAGATTTTACGATCATATACGGTAACTTCTTTCAGAAGGTATGAAAAATTGAAAGCATATAAAATTTACAGCAATTGGCAAGATTTAAACACTATAAAAGCAGACATTTAATATACTGCTTAATTTTATTTAAGGATCTTAGTCGATAATACAATATCTAAGCAGTCTAAAAGTTAGTTTTGTATATTTCCACTTCATTTTATTTGGATTGAGCCTAGTCTTTCCTAAATAGGAAAGGTTTACACCGGACGTGACCAGCTTTTAAGTAGAATATATAGGTCGCCGCCTGGACCCTAGATTTTAGAAATTTTCAAAGAATAGTATCCACTGTTTTCTAAAGCAATTTTTTTGGTTGCGTGTTCAACAAAAGTGGTTCAGATCATAAATCTACAGAGCCGGGAAAATCCGAAACATTTGGTGAAATCTATGTTTCGTGGAATACTTCAGAAAAAATTGGAGTACTTAAATTCAAGGACTTTACAGTTTCAAGATCATAGGTGAAGCTTATACATATACATATATATAACAGAGTGTATATATATATATATATATACCTAATAAAATGGTGAAAAATAGAATATTATTCGAATACATGAACATGAACATGAAAAGTTATTACTCAATACAATAGGTGGAAGGAAAAACCGTATTTTCTTTCACCTATTTTTTATTATGATTTTTTGTCTAAAATATTATGAGTGATACGGGGAAATAGGAGAGGTCAATTCAACCTTGGACGTGACTGATACTTTTAAAGTAAAGCTGTAATTATACGTTTTTATAATCGGCGATTCATATAATGAAATGTGTAGATCATTATGTGAGCAATATTTAATTTACAGTTAAAAGTAATATCACTTTTACTTTCATAGCCCTTTTGTAATCATTCATTTTTTTCCACCTTCACGAGTTAATACACTCTAATTATTCATTGATTCGAAATTTCTGCAATTATTTGCGTTTTTCAGGTTGTAATTTGTTCTTGAGAAAATTTTTTCTGAGCAACTTAGAGTGGAAAGACAGGCTTACTTCGCGACATTCCGAGAAAGAAAATGCAGAAGTGTGCGTGTTCACGCACTAGAGCAGCGGTTTCATTTAATAGAAAAACGCGTGCCCCTGAATACCGCGCCTTTCAAGAACAGTGATCGTCCACAGAGCAAATTCTTGTGAGCCTACGACGCGGCTCTGTCATTGGTTAATAAGGAAAATTGCCTAGATCAGCGCTATCTTCTAAGACATAATTATTTGCACTCAGAGATGTTCGAAAACAAGTCTTTTTTCTTTCTGTTTCAGAATCTCGGTGCAAAGGGGAGAAACGACATTAATCAACCAATGAAATAATACCCTAAGGCACTCCTTCTTAGAAAAGCGACTATATCGATTGTTTGCTGTCTTTCCTTTCACGCCAAACGCTTCTAGGAATAGAATTTCCGCGCTCTATTTCGAGGTGAGTGATTAATATAGAATTGATATTAGGTATGTTTTCAAATCTTAGAGCTTGCATGTTTCCAACGAGGGGAAAAGTTTCTCTTCCCTCTCTCAAATTAAATCAAACTTTAAAATTGTTTGGCACACAATTGATAAGAAATGAATCAGTGATAGGATAAAATAAAAACAATCTAGGCTACTTAGAATGTTATACTGAAACAGTACACATTGTTGAAATTGAAATACTTTATAGAAAAAGCAGGGTGTCTTCTGTGCGTGAATTTAAGGAAATTCGGGAATTGTCCGGGAATTAACCAAATTCGGGCAAAATTTAATAGACACCCTGTTTCTAGAAAAACGGGTAGAACAATTAATGAACAATTCGCAGTCATTGTTTTCTCCTAGTATTATCATTATATATTGTGATAACTTTCATTTTGCATGATATTTTGTAATGAATATTACGCAAGCTTTATATTTAGCATGGGAACGTCATCGGCTTGTTTATTTGATATTTTTTAATGACAGTGTGGCTGAACTATTTAAAAATACTGGTAAAAGCCATCATTAAGTCACGCTTGCGGAAAGTTTCTATTTCCGTGTCATCTAGAAATTCTAGACTTTGTATTTTTTATTTCCCCCGGACTAACATAAGACCAAGCCAAGGGCAAAATAAGTTTTAATTTCGCTAGACAGTCACGCAAAAGAACGTCAGTCATAATATAAGAATGCAGTCTATCTCTCAATCACGATCTTTCACCTGAGTCGCTGGAGCGCTGCAGATACAGTCTTGTGGCTATGTGGCGATAATTACGTAAGATCGTAATAGCATTATGTGAACATTTTACACCCGATGCGTCGTACTATTGCAGTCTCAAGGTCTATACATTGTTGTTTGTACGTCGCGTTAACGCGATGCAGGGACGCATCTGTGGATCTTATTTTCCATCATATCAGTATCATTCTCTGATAAGGGTGAACCCTATTCATCTTCTGCTTCCCTTATCACCCTCAAAATTTACTAAGATTGAATTTTCTGTTAAATGGAGGTGAAACTTAAATGAGATTCTTCTTAAAATGACTAGAATCTTGATATCTTTGAAATCTTGTGAAATCCCTTGAAATCGTTTCAAAATCACTTGAAATCTGTTGAAATATCTTTCTTATGAGAGCACAACCCTCATAATCTTCCCATAATTTGTGGATGCTCCCTAATGTGATTCTTTATTTTGTTGCGTCAATGCAGAATGCGTTATTAGTTATTACGCGTGTTTTTCGATTGTTGACGGATTCTGTCGCGAAGATAGAATTTAAATTTTCTATGACATTGAAGCTTAAAATAGATCTGCCGGCGGAATGATTAATTGTTAATTTTACTTCAAGTATATGCATTTCATGTTTCTGAAAAATATACGTTGTTTGTTTTTCTACTGCACTTCCATTGCGCAAGAATTTATTAATTTACTTGAATTATTTTTAAAATATTGTAAAACTGCAACAGCTGTTAATGTTGTTAAAAATGATTCGATAAAGTAATTCGAAATACTCTTTATTTCACGTAGTATAATACAATTTAGGAATCTCACTCGTTATGCTTTCTATTGTCTTTTTTTTTTTTAAATCCGTTCGCCCGGAATAGCTCTTCATGCCCAGTGAGTCTGAGCAAACACGTGGGGAACGGGTGAAAGCGAAAGTATGGCAAAGCAGATTTTCGACTGATACAAATCTGTCGACCCTTTGGCTTTGGAGCCAGGTCATGAAATTCTGTGTTTCGCTGAGCAGGTACAAAATAAATTCTGTGCATACACTTTCCTAATTGAGGATAAACTACTGTAATGAAGGACTCCAGATTCTTCTGAACTCACTCTGCCATAAATCTAATCTCAGCACAAAAAATCACCCATCTGTTATTTTAGAAATTGTAAATAGATTATTTGCTCATAAATTTTCAGGGGTTCAGATATAATATTTTCCTTTTTCAAGTTCTAATTTCTTTGGTAATTGACGTAGGAAAATCCAGCAAGAGATTGTAATACAGATCCTTAATAATAGTTAATTATGGCACTAAACCTCAAAATGATTGATATGACTTCCATTCACAAGCATACTCTTTGTCAAAACAGCGCAATATCGTTTCTGTGCTCATCTCTTTCCTATAAAATAGTGAAAAGAGACCCTTCATGATCTAGCCAATCTCTCAGTGCAATCAAAACGTCGTAAATGTCGAAGCGCGACGAATAAGAGTCCTGATTCTGATGGAGTTAAAGAACTGCCAGCTTGCACATTACACGTTATACACACAAAATACTTACACAAATACACAGGAACTCTGTACTCGTGCTGAGAATGTACGTGTATACTCTACACATCTGAGTGTAAATAAATACCATGTAGTTTGTAGCTTCATACAAGTCGTTGTGCATATATATGCCTTCCTATAATAAAAGCACGTGGTTACATCTGTGTTCATATACACAGTGAGTAGAAGTAGGCCACAGTGCTTTCACACGATAAGGCCTTATCAGAGCATGCGTACGCTGTTTGCTCTTACCCCGCTTCCATCTCAGATAAAAAGTCTTCCCACGCGGCCACTGAAGATTTATAAAACGCACACATATCCTAGTAATTACACACATATGCACAGCTGACTGGAGAAATTCGTTAAACCGCCACATGTAAGTCTCGAAACTCTCTTCTCTGCACTCTCGAGAGAATGTCTCTCTTCTTGGCATTCGAAATTCCCTCTCATTCATGTTCAATTGTTCACATTCAACAAAACTAGAAGTCTTTCAATCTTTTATCCCCTATTATCCCCTTTCAGTTTCGCACCCTATGCTGCGTGGGAAAAGCGAGCTTTCGTTTTTAATTTTACTTATAGCAAATCATCACGCGATTATTTGTTTTACTTCCTACAACGTTTATTCAAAAGCCAATCACTGTCTTAATTTGAATCAGTGGATTTTCACGGGTTCAAATGTATAGAGCAGGTTTGAAACAACAAAATGTATGCAAGATTTTAGACACATTTCGTGATATCACTTTTTTAAGATAGAAGGATATCCATATTAATTTCATTGAAATTATTAATTAAAACAAAAATAAAACTATCTTAATCTGAATCAGTGATAAGTATACCATTGATATAGAAGCAGTAAAATTAAGAAAATACAGTAAATGACTTGCGAGGAAGACTGATTATACCCCTGAAAAACTTAAAATGAGAATTAAACCAGGAACCTATTGTTTATGGGTCTATTCTTTCAAGACGCTCGATTACTTTCAATTACTATAATGAGAAAAATTTTAACAATTACATTGTGAAACATTTCAACGTTACGAAACATTGTTTACTCAGAGGGTGACGTAAATTTTTCAGAATACATAAAACGTACACTTTATCGTTGCACAACAATACTAGATCATGCTTTTCATCAATTTTTCGCAAATCTTCTGTATAATAATACGGTGAACATATTTTAGTTGTCAATAGCGTTTTTCAACAAATATCCACACAGAAAAGTACATAGTTTAGAATATTGTGATTTGAGAAAGATTGAAATATTTATGCAGATTGGTTTGCAATTTAATAAGTCCATGAAATGTCAGAGCATACCATAGAAGAAAATAAAATAATAACTATGTATTTATTACTGGGGGGAGGGAAAGAGGGGAGGGGGATTCTTTGTTAAGTAACGGACCTTGACTTTTTGCTCAGTTCTCCAGGCCAGTGGATAGCAAATAATCGTAAAATACATCACTTCTTACCAACAAGCTTCGCGGGTGTCACTTTATTCAGTTTATGCTAATTTACATATTTTCTTGGATTCACGTGACAAGGAAAGACTAAATTTAATATTAACAAAAAAAAAAACACAGATCGGTACAATTTTACTTTCATTAGTATTTTCACAAGCTTTTTAAATAGTTATAAAATGAAAATATTCTACCAGGAAACAACAAGGACATTTTTACGAGAAAATAATTTTTATTTTTTATGAAAGTAGTAGTGTATGTGTAGAAGGTTGTGAAATTGGGTCACCATAATTTGAAGAATGGGTTCCAAGAATATCAAATATCTTCTTGGTTTCAGGTACAATATGGCGTATATCGCAGATAACTGATAAGAAATTACGCAGATGTGTATCGTAAAATTTGTAACTTCTTCTTGACTTCATTGTCAGTCGAGGTATTATTGAGCAATGTCGGCCTACGTGTCATGGAAATTTCAGAAAGCAAAAGAAAACAAATGTAAACGTTACAATCTACCAGTATTATACGTAATAACAGACATTTTCAACCTAAAGAAAAGCACTGTTTCATTTTGAAACAACTTTACTGAAAATTATTGTATTACATTAATTTTGAATGGCTGCCCTTGAGAAATTTGCTGTTTGCTTTAAATATTCTCTACTTCTGTTTCGCCGCCTTGGGTTGCATTTTAAGTAAACGCGATCCACTTTGCTTGACCATACTGTTAGTATAATTATGTAATACCAGACCCTTAATAGTAGCGCCTTATTTCGAAGATAAATTTATTTATGAATGAACTCGAATTCAAATTCCAAGTGGTCTGACTTCATTAAGAAAAGCAGTCTTTGAATCTATTTTCCATTTGTGTATCTGGCAAATTCAGATTTTTACGAGAGATATGCAGATTCCATCGCAACTTGAGAATAATGATCTTGAGATTGAGTCAGGTCCTCAAGCAGAATTTTAATTTTTTCTTGCGCAATCCAGTGATCTTCGGGAAACCATTGACATAGCCAAGTTTGGATCGACATAACGCTTGACATAATATCCAGCCTCCGATGGAAAAAATAGACTCTTAGCTTTCGCATGAACCACATTCTAGAAATTATAACAGTTTCCATCCGTTCCGTGCTTTAATAAATTTTCCCGTGATTTAGATTTTGATCATTCAACAGAATGGATATAATGGTTCAGAGTCAGGTTTCGTTCTCAAGTGCTAATAATAATTGCATTGAATTTTCGATTGCTTGTTCGGGGTCTATCTAACCTTCGGATTTCGAAATCGCTCACCAATGAAATCCAAACAGTGATTGATCAGGGCGCGAGAAGAAGAAAATGGATTAAAAAAGAAGGAGCGACACGCATTTCGAGATAGTGTATGCGACAAAGTTGCAACCTTGAGCACACAAGATAGGAGAAACGAAGCACAGATACCATAACCATTTGAGCAGAATCACCGTAAAACGTAGCCTCGGCCAACTTAGGCATGGCCATAAACGATCTCGTTCGTGGCAACCATGAGGAGAACTGCTGAGGGAAAATGAGAGATACTCAAGAAGAAAGAGAAAGAAACGGAAAATGAGAGAGAACCCTGTTCGATGTTACGTTACATAATCTTTTAAACAAAATTAGAAGCAGAAGCTACACATATGCACGGGACATCGTTATCGGCTTCAGAAGTTATAAAATGCAACTGGTAATATATAATAATAAAGCAGGGATGTAAATTTATTGCGTTCTGAGAGACAGATTGACCTCTGCAATTCATGCTATAAATTTTTATGCAATCCGTATAAATAATTCCTATAGGTATGTAGCGGAGACGACATAAAAAATGAAGAAAGAAAAACGCTATATCATGTTACCTTTTTCCACTACCTACAGTTGTACACTTTCTTGCTGCCACTTTATACTCGCCCAAGAGCTTATGCCGTAAATCTTTCACGTGAGAGAATAAGTGTGGCTTCAATATTAACAACAAGTTTTGCAAGTTTTGCAATTAATTATAATACTTAGAGTATTTAGAGTATTTTCAGATTTGAAGTTATATTTCATTACGTTTTATTAAAACGGCCTAAAATTTTATAATTACGAATGTAATTAAATTATGAAATCTCTTTATAAACATGAAGAGCTTCAAAGATAATATAATATCAAAAGATAATATTTAAGAAGGATTTAAAGACCTCATTAAACTCCGGCATTTTCAGATGTAGAGATCGTCGAAGGATTTTCTCCCCGATTTTCTACGAATCATCTTATTATGAAATACCAAGATGGAAAAACTCTCTACAAATTCTTTTGAATGATCTATTTCCTGAAACCAGCATTTAGTTTTATTGATTGCCCTTCAGAAATTTATTTTTCTTTACTTTTAAACCTGAAAATATAAACATTCAAGGCTGACAATGAGCACTTGGACTCGCTTTAGACTCGGTTCTCTTTTAACTTTAACTGCACATTTTCTAGAAAGAGCTGGTAAAGTCGTAGATCCCATTTAGGGGATTATCGACGAGAAGGTATTATGCTGAAAAGATGTTCGATTGTTCGACATATTTCAACCCAGAATGCAATATAGCGTTTCTCTTATTTGGTCTACTCCCCCCTCTCTCTCACACACCTTTCGTTCTGTCTGTGATGCTCTTAGCCTTACGTAACACTAATCACGTCGAAGGCCAATTTCTAATCCCCTTGCGCCTCAAGGATAAGAGAAACACTGCCAGGTCCTTGTTAGATGAATGCCTAAGAGAAAAATCTACCCAAAAAAATGTTCGAAAAAATCTTTGCCGCATCTGGGAAAGATCGTTAGGTCTCAAAAGAACGCAATTCCTTACTTCCTTCCGACAAAAAAAAAGTAGGGGGGGAAGGAACAGAATTGGGCAACTCTTATGACTTTTAGAGTCTGGATCATTTGTCGGAAAAGATGCTGGAAGTAAAAAAAAAGGTCTGAAAGGATTACAGCAAGGAACTCGTAATCTTGTATTTGTGAAGGGTAGAATAATTTTCACAAGATAGAAACTACTATTTCTCTCAGTATCCGGCTTACGTCTGCATTTAGGGTCGTTGTAAAGGATCATAAAGTCATAATACCTTGGTTGAGCGTCCCTGAAAGGGTTGTTCATATTTCCTCTGTTTTCTCCTGACTAGATTTTTTTCTAGGTCCTCAGATATTTGGGAAAAGGAACTTTGGCATTCCGAAGATTATAGGATTTATCATCGGGTTTAAAAGTTTGGGATTACTTTGAAAAAGCTAGTATTGACAAAATTCTGAAGAATTTACCAACTGGCAAGTCACTTTCCCTCTCCTGGTCACTTTTTTAATCTAAAATGAGAATGTAAAAATGGGTTTTGTTACGTTTTTTCTTATTATCTTTATTGCATTTTCATTTTTCCACTGAACATAATTTTAGCATTGAACGATTGAAATGAAATGTAAAATTAGTGTCTAACACTCGAACTCGGAGGCCTTTCACACTGCAAATGTATATGCTGCACTAGATCATAGAGTCTCTAGCTATTTCGAATCTCGTCTCGAAGTGAAATGGGAGCAAGGTCCGGAGAATTAGGAAGAAGCTGCTAAGGTGCAATAGGTGGCTTCTGGCCAACCGTTGGCCAAGTGACTGACTTAAGTAGGAAAATAGATCGAGAACTTTGGCCAATAAAGCGAGTCTCGCGTCCCTTTTACTTCTATCGAAATATCTGCAACGACCTCAACACCGAAAGTATTAAGCTCTTTATTTATCTTCATAAAATGTTTAATCATTCAAGTTTTTTACTTCCAATTTTTCACATTAGATTTAAACGTTCAAATCTTCAGTTGGTGTAGAATGATGCTTAATACACGCTGAATGATGAGAAAAATGAAAGATTCCTGTGCATATATGGTTTGCATTAATGTTTACTAAAATTTAAAATTTACATTACAATTTGTACTGTAATGTGGTGTAAAATCACAAAAAATTTCATTTCGATTAAAGTTTTATCGTATTTGGTCACAAAATGCATTTGACGGGAGAACTTCCTTGCAGAGAGGCAGGAAGCTTTCCTCTCGAGGGACACCTTCACCTGGAAGGTTGGTTAACGACGTTTTACTTTCAATTTCATTTCATCGACACTCGCCTCAGCTTTACGTAATGCCAGAGTCGACCCAACGTGAAGTCGTGTCGAAATAACACTGGCCACTCTCATTATTTACCTTGCTTGCCACTACCTTCTTTCTTTTCATTTATATACATATATATACATAGCCCCCCTCGATTTAAATTAATTAAAAATATCAAAATATTCAAGAAGAACTTTATCGCAAGAGAAAAGGTGAACAAGTCCTTCGTATCATTTTTAGACATGATTCGTCAAGTCTTGATCTTATTGCGACGAATTTAAGGTCGACCTCGAATCCATTTGATCCGAGAAACTCGGTTCATCAGCGCAACTTCAACAACTGACATTTGTATAGGTGTGCGCTACACTTTTAGGAAAGTGGGACACACTTTTCTTTCATAATTGAAAGATATCAATTTTTTCTAAGGGTGCCTGTTGTACGGGAATCTAAGGAAAATCGGGAATTGTCTGAGCATTGAAAAAAATCCAAGAAAATTTGGGAATTGTTCGGGAGTTGCGTGGGCAAAATTTAATAGACCCTCTGTATAACAATAGCTAGGAAAGAAATCATTCGATAAGAAATGGGACATTTTGAAAAGTTTTGAAATACTTGCAGTCACTTGAAAACTTTTCAAAAAGAGGCGTAGTAGCTTAACACTTAATTAATGCGCTAACACTAATCCTAGTTGAAACAATAAATTTAGAAATTTAAATCATCGCAATGATTTAAAGGATTACATCACGCCTGTAGTCTATTCTTACAATACATTATTACAATCTGACCCTAAACCTTGAACTTTTAGCTAATAAATGTTTTTTTAATCTGAATTTATTTATTTCCTTTTTATAAAGTAGTTTAGACCATACATCAAATAATACCAGATATAAGAAAAAAATGCTTGATTATTCTATTTAGACCATGAACTCTAAGCCCTGCGCCTATAGATTAAGATATTATCGTGTCTTTCTCTGCATAAATTGTTAGTAGAAAATATTATTTCCGTTAACAGAGTATTCGTATTACTATTATTATTATTTTCGTATTATTCGGCCAGCATTTTGGGACGACTAGACCAGCAAAACTTTAGTGGCTATTCCTCCAGCTTTTTAGCGAGTAAAAATTTATTCTTTTCAGCAAAAAAGAAAGTATTGGTACGAATTAATATGAATTGATACGAATATTTTTGCATATAATTCACATAAATTTGTATTGCCCATGAAGCATAGACACGAATTGGACTCTTTCAAAAAATACCTTGAAATTCCTTAAATTCTCTTGAAATCCCTTGAAACTTCTTAGAGACTTGAAATCTCTTAAAATCCCGGGCAACTAAAAAGTGCCGGGTAAATTTCTGCTAGTGTCACAATAAAGCTCAGCACGTGGAACCTTTCACTAACTGAAACATGTTCCTGGTTCACCTTCTCGAAGTGGTGTTACGTATTCCCCATTCAACAGAACAAAAAGTCGTGAATAGTTCTATTTTCATCACAAAGCCTTATCACTTGTGGTCATTACCGATCCCCAAGAGAGTGGAACGTTCGAAATGTAGTGGGGTGTGTGGGTTAAACGGGGTAGGGTGTGGGGGGACAGTCGTGGGACAAAGGGACGTTTGTTTCGGAATCAAGCAAACACCTCTAGCACGAATTGCTTGCACACGTCGTAAGGCAGGAAAGGAGCTCGGAAAGGAGCCACTGCCCCGACAAAAAGTTGACAAAACGGGCAAATGAGAAAAAAAAATGAGAGGAAGAAAGAGGTATCTATGCGAAGGAAGACACGGTGGAAGAAGAGGTCACTAATGCTTCTCCTCCTCCCACATATTATGTTTGTGTTGCAATCGCTATGCTCTAGCAGCCGCTGTCGCAACTCGCTCGCATGGGCATATGAACCGCACAACTGTTTAATGTATGTATACGTTTGAAATTGCAGAAGTGTGTAATGTGCGTGCGCTCTTTACGCGCAAACATGTGCTTGCCTACGCATCTATTTATACTGACTGCTATAAGAATGAGGGGAAGTGTGAGAAAGAGGAAAAATTGATGATGACAAGGTAAAAAAGAGAATGGGGAAAGTGTTATCTAAATTTTTCTACAAATGTCAATAAATTTGTGTCAGCTTGTTGGTTTAAGTGATAATAATACTATTTATCAAGCATGTAATCGCGCAAACAAACAAAAATTGTTGAGAAAGATGTTGGAATGCCGATGATAGTATGATTGAATCATTTAATCATTATATATGTACAAAACATTTCAGGTCAATTGTTGTTACAATTGGTGTAACATTTTTGAATATTTTCTTCTGAGTGGAAATAAGTTGTGCTGCTGGAAAATTTCTAGGCTAAAAATTCTCAATTCTTTGGCAGCGGTAGCAGACATTTTTTATTTAGTCAAAATCTTTCTGGAACCTCCAGTCTTTCTATATCTTCACTTTTTTATTACAGGCTTAGCAATCTCTCAGATGCAGTTATTGCTCTCAAAATAATTTTCAAGTATATTTCCTCTGAGAATTTTCTGTCTTGAGAATAATATTTTTATAAAAGATTTATACATGCAAATGTATGCCAATTAGAATTGAATTCTGGAGTCGGTTGAAAATATTAGCTCGAAGAAAGCGCAGGGATGTCTTGACAACTTTTTTCCGCCGACACCGTTTCCGGTGTTGACCCATTTTATCCGTTGCACAAACGCAACGTGGCATATGCGTAAGCTGGCGTGTATTTATAATCGAGAAGGTCACGAAGAAAGCGCCAGGCCCCATTCTTTCGAAATCATCTTCGTTGGCGACCTATTTCAAAGATTTTTCGTCACCATTTCCAACACTGACCTACTTTGAATAGACAGTTCACAATTACTAATAAAGAAGCGCGCTTTCATTACACTTTGCTTTATAATGATTGCTCTACTCGCGATAATGAAGTCGAGGACATGCATTCATATCTCGAGGCCTTAACACTATCAGAATGTCGTAATTCGGATTTTTTTAACCATTTCGAATCTCTAATTGTACATTGAAAGTTAGATATAAAACATTACATTTCCGTTCATATCAAAATCGTTTGCTATTTTGCACAACATTTACTAGCAGAAATTTACCCAGCGTTGCTTAGGATTTTAAAAAATTCCGAGTGACTGTAAGGAATTTCAAGGCATTTTTAAAAGAATTCCAAAGAGTTATAGAAAAGAATTTTCCCTACATTTCTACATACCTTACGAACATTTTTTTCTCTGCAACGTTACGTCTACATTTATTAAAATATCAAATTGAAAATTTCAATAATTAAAGTTAAACGATTAAGGTACGTTTATTCGGTCCTAAATTTTTATAAAAATAAAAAAAATATTTTGAAAAAAAATAAAGAGATTTCAGGATACATTTTGCAGAAATTGTAAAGTGAATTAAAATTCTTGTACATTTGAAACAGAATTTAGATATTCAATTATTCAATATAGCTTTAAGGGAAGAACAAAGCTATATTCGAGGATGTAATATTCATATATCAGACGGCCGGAAGAAAAAGAGAAAGGTGAAACAAGTCGCGGTCTTCTGATTGATGGAAAATAATAAAAAGTGTTAGATAACAATAACAATAACAGTACAGTACAATGTGCATATTCACACAATAGAAAGATGAGTTACGCAAGTTCTGTAATGTTCATAATAAGTCTTTTATACTCATTTTTTTTCTATCGTTTCAAATGATATTAATGGAAATATGATGCAATACCTTAAATGTATTGTCATTTTACTTGTATGACTATATTGTTTGCCTAACAGTGGCATAATTTAATTTGGTCTGGCATGAAGGCTAGCGGGAATATTTCCGCACTTCCGGTAAAAGCCGAATGAATATTTACAAAGCTTGTGCAAGATATATTGAAGGTGCGAGTTTCGCATGATGATGATTCAGTATGAAAAAAGAAATATTCTTTTACATGAATTTATTAGTGAAGTTAATTTCTTTCTAACACAACTTTTAAATACCTAAACCCATAAAATCGAGTTATATAATTTATTATGAACGGGTAAATGATTTGTGTTTATGTAAAACCGGGCTGATTTTTCTTTTTTGTAGATTTCAAAAGCTAAATGTTGAGAGACGCCGGCCCTCCTGACCTCTTTTTCGAAGAAAGAAGATTCGATTTTGAAAATGTTGACAAGTAGCGGAACGGAATGGCGTTAGTGCGAATGGGCTTGCAGAAAACTTGAAACGGATCTCACTGTCAAAATAGGTAAGTGACAAGTATAGAAAGGTGAAAATAAAATGTAAATAGGTTGTAAATCAAGAGCGCGTGGCTGTGCAGTGACGCCTCAGGTCCTGGAAGCTGCGACAATGGCTTTTCGGGGTTGCCATGACCCTGGCCCTCGGGGGGCTAATTGTGTTTGGGGCAAACAGATGCAAAATGCAAATACTCAGGTGCTCGATTTATTTTCGGCACGCTCTTCAGATTATGTAGAAATGTGTACCGCTTTTACCTAACGTGTAACCCTTTTGACAGAAAACATTCCAAGCAAAACTGCGACCAGTTTACACTTCTTGTCATTCAATGGTTAAATTCAAGAAATTTAAATTTAAATTTATATTAAAAATTTAAATTTATATATAAATAAAAAAGTTCCGAGGCAACATGAGATTTCAAGGAATTTTAAGAAATGTCAATATATTTTATGAAATTTAAAGAGATTCTTTAAACATCAATCGTATCAAGTTTGGGAATATCGAATAAACTATTAACGAATAGTGGATGGAATACAAAAAAAAAGCGAATGCCATGTCATTCGAATAGAAATTATTCCTTATTCGCGATGAAACGTTTCTCTTTTGCTTTTATTCTTTAAGCGCTAAATCCAATTTGATTTTGCGCAACTCTGACTCAAAATAATTTTCTCGTTGAAAAATAATATTTTACACTCGCCCTAATAAATCAGAAAATCTTATTAAACGCGTGCGTGTATTCCAGCATGACGTTATATGATATAAGCGCGTATAATGCATCGGTTAAAGGAGATTGTGGGGCAGGCGTGAGCTAATACGGGGAAAGCATTGCTCACTTTCACCGTTCACAAACTCTTACTAGGTACATTGTAATAAGCGCATTGGGTCCTCTGCTCTCGCTTTTAAGCCTTTTTTTTTTATTTATACATAAGCATACGTTTCCCTCTTATTTCCGATTTAACATCATCACATAAGATGCTCTAAACGATCGCTTTATATTCACTGTACTTCTCTTGATGATGTACTTCTCTTCTCTGCTAACTGTATAATTACAAATTAAGTAAATTAAATACCTTTGCCTTAAACGTACAATTTTAGCGGTTAAATGAAGGATTTTGATGGAGAGAAATGGAAGTGAAAATTTATCTTTCAGTTAAGAAATCCAGTGAAAGTAAAATTAGAGCACGTTCATGTGAAATTGCTGCGAGAATGAAGCTGTGACCTTGACTAAAAATAACAGGCAAAATTACTGAACTTGGTTAAAACATTATGAGGAAAATTAATTTTTTTTTTAATCTTAAGAATTCAGATTAATTAATTATCAATCTGCGAACTATACATAATCTTACTTTCATTTCGAATATATATTTAAATGACATATGTACATATTATACAAAACTGAAAGAAAGAATTTTTGTCCTTTTGAAAAGACGCTAATTTGAAATTATGTAACGATTTGTAGAAATTCGTATGTCAACAGCGGTCGTAAAGGTAACTTTTCACCTTCCGTATTTGTCGGCATCCGTTTGGTTGATGTGCGGGTTATTATTTTGGACGACTCGCATGATGAATTATTATTGCGATGTGTTCTACAGCACCGGTCGCTTTCTAACTTCTAACGTTTTTCAAGGATGACACGAGGGCAATAAAAACAAGATGAATTCAATTCAGATTTTTATTTCTTTCACAGATTCGTATTTCATTAATTTTTTTATGGGACACTTTTTATATTGCGTAAACATATTCTTGCTTCTTGGAAGCAAAATTTATATTAATTTAAAAAAGCTGCATTGAAAAATCATATATAAAACTGCGAAATAAATCAGTGTATCAAGAACGTGTTATGAAAACAACTATCTTTTCACCAAACATTTGTATATATGTATAGGTACCAAAAGTTTCGTAACCACTTGAGCGCGCGACAATAATTAAATTTAAGGAAAACAAATAAAACGAATAAAAAGAAAGCAGAATTAAATGAACAAGAATACCGTAAATGAAGCCGAATTTAAAAATGTGCGTCACAATAATTTTTTTGAAGAAAAATTAATCAAAATTATAATTAATTAATTAATTAATTAAACTTTCCGAGGGATTTATCTAAACTAAAATTAATTCTATTGCATCATTATGTAATTATAATTAGGTTGCTATAAAAGCGTTCTTATATAATATTCCCAAGTATAAAGTATTTTAAGCTTTTTCTACGAAATTAAGAGATGCAGAACAATTAAATAAATAATTGATTCGAAGAAAAACTCTTCAACGTAGGAAAATCGAATCTCGTGGGTGACCTTAACAATTTCCGATCATTAGCGAAATTATAATGCAAAAATGACAATGTTTAGTAGATACCGCACGAAAGTAAGTCAATGTTATATGCAAATTGAAAAACGCAACACGTCAAAGTGACAAGAAGTAATTCTGTACAGTTTTTCTTCAGTCCAAATGTTTAAACTAGAGAAGTCATAAGAGAAAACGCAATAAAATCAGAACGGTTTTAAGAATTTTTTCTTTCACAGTTTCTAGCCAAAGAAAACATAACAAAAAAAGAAAAAGACA
>JAUEJJ010000046.1:1629923-1643890 GCA_032164275.1 Synergus coniferae
AGAGAGAGAGAGAGAGAGACTTAATTTAATCATGGTCATGAATATTTTGTTTTCACTTTTTGTTCCTATAAAGCCCTCCTCTTCAATAAATCATCCGCGGCAGACAAACAGATTAAACGAGCGTCACTGTCGAGTGGCACGAGTTCAAATCTCGGAAAAATAAGCGATAAAGAAAGGATCTATTATTAAAACGTGCAACGAGGTCTAATTGGAAAAGGAATGACAGAATCCAAGTTTCATAATTACAAAGCAAGGGTGAGTTCTACGTGTCAGAAGAAAGTGTGCATTCTCGCTTGCACCGAGAAGGATAAGTGGTAGCCGTTTTCGCAGGTGGCTTTTCAGTTTTACTGGTTTAATTATTGACTCGACTGCAGCCAGGAAAGGGAGAGGAAAATGTAGATGCGATGCAGAGCGACACAAAATGTGTGGAAGAATGAAAAAGGATTGAAAACAAGGACTGTTTGCACCCTCAGTGTTAACGCAATATCCGTACTTTGGGGCGCAGATGCAAACGTTCAGGACAAACTGTCTGTTCGTCCATCCGTAGGGCGTATAGTACATGTCTCTCCGACACCATACATATGCAATCGTTTCTGTCTGTCCTCCAGGATCCACCGTATCAAACGGGTATTTCGAGTCCTTTGTCTGACAAGCGCCGCCGTGTCACACATGCGTTTGTGCACATGAGGGTAAACATAAACACCACAGACATCTCTTGATAGCAATAAGGTGCTGATGCCGGCAATATCAGGGACACCAGGAACACAGTTGGCTCTGTTACTTCCAAGCTCATGCAGCCAGGTGGATGTGAATTTGTGAAGGTGCAATATTGCCATAGTTTACGAACTTTCTGCTTCTATTGTCTCGATATACACTCGATGGCGGGAACACATTTAGTAACTCAGTCGTGTGTTCACTCAAGGTAGAACAACGAGGTACACTAACTGGGTTGTTGATAGCTACTGTATAGAATGTAGGTGTAATTCTAGGTGTTCCTAGAAGAATCTCAATTCAATAGTATCTACGTATGCTTTCACGGAAAGTGTAATTGTGTTGTTGAAGTTTCTGAATAGAACATAATGGAATTGTCAGCTCTTCAATCCAAGGTTTTTCTACAAAGTTCCCTTTGTTTAGACTAGAATGATTTTAGAGATTAAAGAGATTTATAATATTTCTGAAATTCCTTAAAATCGGTCGGCAGTTCTGATCTCGATTCTAAAATAGAATCAAGGAGAGTATGTGACTTCAGATTTCGAAATTGTGAGACTCTATTTTCGATATAATCGAAAACCCCATCTTTATGATAGGACTAAACAATATTTATCAGAAGTTTTAGTTTCTTTTTAAAAGGGCTTTTTACTTTAAAAAGAAGTGAAGATGAGGTACCTATCTTAAGGAAGAAATTGATTCTGTCACTCAAGTATTAGCTTTTGTTTGGTGGATGACACATCATTTACTCTTTTATGACTGGACCTCATTGTACGAGTCGCAGGCGACCCCCGAGAAAAATAGGAAGACCTGCTCCTCTTTCATGAGTTAATGGATTTTCGAATACGTTATTGGATTTTCGATTTTTCGTACCTCGAGAAAAAGTCAGTGTCTGGAAAAAAGCTCCACTAGACTCAAGGGAATTCAGGGAAGTCAGTGGAGGGAATTTATACTCAAGACTCAAACAAATCATACGCGAATCATTCAAATGTGTTAAACTTTTGAAGAGACTACGATAAGTTAATAAGTTAGTCCTAACTAAGTTGTAGCAGTTAGGTGCAGTCGTGCCTCAAGATAGTCTGACGTTTATTTCATTAGGTTACTTTACAGTTAATTGGTGCCAGGAACGTATAAAGCGGTAGGTAAGGCAGTTTGTCTCGTAATGCGAAAACATTGTTTCCTCCATCGACGAGGGAGGAAAGTCACGTAAAGGATTGCGCTAAGTCCCTTAGGACTCTGAAACCACAAGAATAGCCTCACTTACTTACTTACCGACTGGATTTTCCTCGATATTGGTCCCTGTAATCTTTTAATCCTGCCTCCACCTTATTAAGAAAAAAGGGAATACGCGGATTCTTGAGTCTGTATATATATACGCGACACAAGAGAAGAGTTTCAATAGCAGTGAATCAAACCGCTAGGGAGTTACTCTTTTATTTTATTAGGTCTTTTACTTTCGTATCACTTGCCCCCTTTTTTAGTTTATGCGATCTTAATTCTGCTTCGTATTATTTCAACTCCGTTTCTGGATCAATTTAAACAAATTTTGTTGTGGATAAGACAAATTCAAGAAACTCCTTTAGCTGAATGGTTAAATTCTTCATGTTTCGTCTTTAAGACACATGGATCTTATGGAAGTGTTTAAGTCTCTCCCATCCGATTACGGGAAGTTAAGCAATGCTTGGCTTGGTTACACTGGGATGGATGTCGTCGTACTGGATAATATTAGTTACATACAGTTTTTCAATAAACAAAGTTATTTATATAAGGAAAAAAACTATTGAATTTAAAAGTGGAGACATTGAACTAAATTTCACTTAAAGAAATAAGTCGACATACTAAATAATAGAAGGTAAATGGCAACTGTTTTTCTGTGTGGGGCCAACTGGACCCCACATGACCATTACGTTATTTTTTGAGGTATGACCACAACGGGTTAAGTTTGTAGATTTACGTTTGTTGAATTCAGAAGTTTGATTCAGCCTTTGCTGAATGTCTGAAGGCTGGGAAATAGTGAAGGAAGTGTTTTGCAGAGCGCTCAGTGTCGAATCGAAATTTCGTCAGTTTATCAAATACAGTTTAGCATGGCGTTTATCGTCTCTTACATTCGTAAAGGGGGGACGAGAAGTGAGAGAATCGCAGAAGAAGGATGAGATACGTAGGGCAATTTTCGCGTAATTCGATGGGGCGTGATCGTCATAGCAACCCCAAGGTACCTCTACCTCCCTCCTTGGAAGCTGCAGTCTGTTCAAACATGCCCCAAACTCCGAATCATGGGCTCGCATCTCCATGCTCTCGCCCTTTCCGTTTCTCCACAAACTCTCTTTGCATCTCGCAACTTTCTCTATCTCTATCTCTCTCTTTATCATATTTCTCTCATTTTATCTCGATTTATCTTTCTCCATCTGACTCTTCGGGAACACTTCTCCACCTATTTATCTATCTATCTAGGATTTGTTCATGCAAGACGGGATGAGGTCTCTGCTCTCCAGATTTTCAAGTTATAATAACTATTCACGCCAACTGACAACTCAATAGTTTCATTCTAATTATATGCTCGTTAGAAGACATGGTTTCAGAACAAACTCCAGATTTATGCATTGAATATATATATGTATGCGAAATATCTGCTGGGTGAATCCTGCGACTCCTGTAGTAAATCCGACGCCTGTTTTCGAACGACGCCGACGACTGCTGACAGTGACGACGATGCGGAAAACCACGAGAACCGGGACCCAGTATCGCCGCAAATTCCCATTTACGCTCGCGTTAATTGAATTTTAGTAAAGTTCGGCGCTTAAACTGCGCAGATGGAAAAAGGATTGGACAAGCTAACTAAATTGAGAGAATTTTCTATTTGAATACAGTTTTGTTTTCTTAATATTTTGTAATTATTCACTTGCCGTTATAACATCGTTCATTATAATCGCTTTTATTATCATATACCTCCACGTCAGGCACTTTTTATCTAACTCTATATAATTCATCACAATATAAGACTTGATGCGATAAAACTACCTTGCTGGCGAAAAAAAGTTTGTGACTTCGAGATTTCTTTTCGCATAGCTGATATCTCATATACATTAATATGAGATGTCAAAACTTTATAAGACCTCTAGAAGCTTTCAAACGCTTTCAAGAGCTTATATAATACATATGATTGACAAGATGATACATTATACAATTTCGGAAAGAAAAGTGTCAATATCTTGTGATAGAATTCTTGGGGTCATTTAATCGGGAATTTTGACTGTTTTTTTTTTTCTTGAAATTGAATTCTACCTTATAAGGTAGAGTTTAATTCGCCAGCGGAACGTAGCTTTCAATTCAATTCCAATTAAAATGAAAAGCCTGTTTTTCATATCACTATGAAGTTCTCAGATCACAACTTCAGAAAGGGCGAGTGCCAACTCTACCAAGCATTTTTAGCGGATGTAAAGCCAAACAAATATACTCGTGAACAAACGACGGAAACTTCGAGGCGAGATTATGAAATTCAAAACGAAACGAGCTCGAGTAGAAAAGTTAAGCGGGAAATATCTACGGGGGAAAATGCGTGCGAGTGCGTCTATCGTTCGCGTTTCGTTGCGTAAATGTGCTGAGCTGAAACGAAAGATATAAATTAAAGGAGAGTTACAAAGCCAGGTATTGCGAGGTACGCTTAATTATAAAACCGATAAATTCATCCAACAGCGGGACGCGGGACAGACGTCTGCGATCCCCTGGTTGATAAACGAGCTACTGATCCCGACAGCATCCTCCTCGGTTCCTCCTGCGACTCCTCGTTTTACCTACGACCTTCGAGATGTTCGCTTGACTGCGCGCCCTTCGCGATTATATACTTGTACAGTGCATAGCTGTTGAATATACATATATATTACACGTAGTATATACAAAAGTACTTGTTGATATTGTATACATGAACCTTCATTCGTTTTCACGGATCCGCGATTCCAGGTTCTTGCATGAACCGAAGCGTGTAATTGGATACGAGACTGGACCTAGATCGTGTGTACCTAATCACGACGATAATGACTGCGTATCGACTAATTATATAAGGTGATATATGGTGGTTCCATCGATGATGGTGTAGTGGTTGATAATACATTAGTTCTCGCAACTATGTACTCACTTTATTTGACTCTCATTTCTGTTGTTCGTTGGTTGTTGCTCAATGGAAATAGGCGTAGTCTATGAAAGTGGGCGTGGTCAGATATGATTTACATACAGCGAGTTGGAAAGCAAGCACTCCACATCAAATACCTTTTTCATGAGTTTCAAACCCGACAAACAAACGGAACGGAAGCTACTACTGAAATCGATTTAAAGCAAAATCAACTGTCAGACACAGCAACACGAGTTGAGCTTTAGAGAGTGACGAGCTCGCCCCTTTTTATTTCCTTTTTAATTTCGTTTTTCCCTTGGGAATTCGGATGTTTGATGGTGAACGATAACGGGAAATCCGAAGTAACGGCTCCATAACGGACATCTCTTATATCTCGCCCATTTCTCTCGTACCCTTACGAACTTCACAAACTATCAGACAACCTCTCCAAGGGACAAATTTGCTCATCTAACTTTTAGCAAGAAGATGAGATGATCGCTCAGTGCCACGGCCGCCAAGAGTCACACTCTAGCAATCCTTGCCCACTCTTTGCTCTCAGTCGCGAGAAAATTATTAACGGAATTTTCATGTTTTTTTTTTTCTTTTGATGGAAGACTTTATTGAATCTTGAAAATGGTTGGGCAAATTGATGAAAGGCATTTTTCGATTGAAATTGAAGAATGTGGGCTAGAGGAACTGTGCATGCGTATAAAACATTTCAGAAGTCTTATTGGATGCTTTTCAAAAGCACTAGATTAATATTTTCAAAGAGGAGAAATGATTAATCTGCAACTATACCTTCAGTGCCAGCGAAGCATGAAAACACGAGAGACATTTCTGCTTTGCAAAATATCAGAGAACGATTTCCAAGTTTCTTTAACTAATTTTCTGTATATAGAGTACGAGCAAGTTCTTCGTGAAACTATTTTAACTTTCAATATCTGCAACAAACAAAGTCATTATAGCTTGTAACGATGTGACTATTAAGAGGAACATCATTTGGACACTCTTGAATTAACAGAAAATTTCCTATCCGAGTGAAATGGAAAAACGAAGCGAGGGAGAATACGCCGTCGAGCGTTCGATGGCTCGGAAATAAACGAGAAACGCTAGCGCAAAGCAGGTAGTCGAGGCAGCCGGAAGCTACGTTGGGTAAATTGAAAATGTTGTTTTCTGTTTAAAGTTGTGATCGGCGACGCGGCAACTGACACCCCCGTCCAGCAACCCTCAAACCAGATTCCCGACACGGCTTGGCCGCTGCACTGTATTATGCATTCACGTTTACCCTCTCAAAGCCGTCCACCCATCTCAGTCTCTCGTATACCTTAACATAATAAGGTTGTATTATACAGTATATACAAAATTTCTAGTTAAAGGCACTCCACGTCGGGTCTTAAGATCTCGTCGAACCAGAAGACACCCGACACATTCCCCGAACTTTTCCTCCAGTGAACTTTATTAGAAATACATTCTCACCCGCTCTTGACAGTGTTATTACTTTCCTGTAGATCCAATTTGAATAAGGGGGCAGAGACGATTTCTCAAGTATTTCTTAACATCACTTGCGAGATAAAATATGTCACTTGACTTTATCTGCAAAAAGAAGACGGAACTGGAACATGGACTCATATTTTATATGTGAGGGGTGAAATTTTTTAATGTCTCGGAAAATATCAATTCTAAGGTACAGCCGTCAATTTCCGCTGTACATATGTATTGTTATTAGGGGTAGTTTGACAAAATGAATTTTTTTTTCACTCTAAGAAAATAATGTAAACATTGAAAAATTCGCAATTTCGTGTTTAAATTTTTTTTTTATATAATTTCGTAAATTCCTTTAAATTTCGTAAAATCGCTTAAAATTACTTAAAATCCCATCAAATCTCGTTAAATCTCCTAAAATTCCTGAAAACTTTTCGAAACTTGATACAATCAAATGTACTTTCTGCAAATTGAAAATTGTTTAAATAATAATTCCAATACCGTTTACCCTTGCGCAGCTGTAACTTTAATAAGATCATTTTAAGCGAAGCACGTTCTGCGTATAAAAGCAATACTAGGAACATTCCCGAATCCTCTGCCTTTCGTACTTTCGATAGGCGGATCCACGATGGATTTTCTGGGATATTTCACGGAAATTACCTTGCGACTACCGCTCTCAGGTTTCAAGTGATTATATCGCATAATCCGGGGAGCCGGTGTTTGTCACAGCGTGTTCTATGGTGTCGGGTGTCCCATGATATTCCCTGTTATCCGAAACACGAGGCTGTTATCCCACAGGACTTACCATACGGGATCCCAGCGAATGAGGCAATGAGCGGTCTCGAGGAACATTAATCACTGTGCGTCATCAGCTGTGATCTCGGTGAAATCGTAATTAATTCTAAATGACTATGACGCCTTTCTTGAAAATCAGTCTAGCCACCACATAAAGGTGGTCAAATTAAAACTAGTCTTCCAATTGTTAAATTGAAAGCCGTAAATTGTACATTTTTTTATCAAGTTTAGGGGATAAACATCTTTTTTTTTTTGGGGGGGGGGTATCCGGCATGGCATTCTATCCTCTGTTCAAAAAATTTGAGAAAACTTTACATAATGTGTCTATAAACTCTCTAAACGTGAATCAGTGAAATTTCACTGATTACCAGTCAAATTCCACTTAGTCTCAGTGACTCATTTCTCACGATTTTAATCAGTGAAAAATCTACTGGAAATCAGTGAAAATTTCAGTGACTCTTCACTGGTTTTTAGTGGATTTTCACTGATTAAAATCGTGAGAAATGAGTCACTGAGAATCCGTGAAATTTGACTGATTCAGTTTTAAGAGAGAACTACTATTTATTCAATTAACCCTAGATTGAAGCCTTATTAAAAGCAGAGGGTAAATACTTCGTTTACCTAATCCTGGACTTAAAACGTGAAATAATTGTTTAAGAAACTAAAGACCTAGTAGTTAATTCAGAGAGATTAAAAGGGGTGCGAGCGAAAAAGAATGAAGTTCTACGACATCCGATAAGAAGAGAAGGGCATCAGTGGATCGCACCCTCAAACAATGGGGTTGTACCAGAGTCTATCGCAGCGCAATAATATCTTTTTTTACCGAAAGTACGCCCCATCGAGTTCCCATCACCGCCGGGAGCGACGGTATTACAAGTAATTGTCGCTATATTGGGTGGGGTGCGAGATCTTCTTCCCTAACCACCTTTTTCCCTTCGTCCAGACGACTGCCGCACCCCTATTACTATCTCTATTACTATAGTTTGCAATTCTAGACTCAAGCACCCTCTATATCGCGTCAACCTCCATCTCCCTTCTTCATTTTACGGGGGGTAAAAGTACCGGCAACTTTCGCTTAACAAGTGGGTGATTCACAAATCATTTCCAATCGCGTCCTTCGGCAAAATGCGAAATTTCATTCGGTTAAGGGCGGGAGGATATCGGGGGCATAATTAATGACAATTGTACGTTTTTGAATTCAACGGAGTTTGACAGCTCGTGTAGATATGTTAGGGGCAAAAATAGTATCTGAATGTGTATTAATTGAGAATTCCGGGTAGAAGAAGGAATTTTAAAAGATTGAAGGGAAATTTCGAGATATTTAAAAGTCCGGAATTTAAAATATTTCAAGGAATTTGCAAGAGATTTAAAAAATTTAAAAATATTTCAAAAGATTTCTTGGTCTGCCAAGGCTATGAAATTTTTTTATACGGGATATAAGTAACACATGCCCTTAAAATCCTATAAAATTTCATTAAATCTCTCTGAATTCATGCAAATCCAGTGAAATCTCGGCAAACCTTCAATAATTTTCGTAAAGTCCATTGAAATATCATAATATCTATAAAATCATGCAGCGTTGTATGAAGTGAAACAACTTTATTTAGAATCGCCAAAAAGTTACAACAGTTGAGGATTTTTATTATCCACAAAGCTTAAAGCTGAAGTTTAGAATGTAGCAAGTTTTAGAGGATAAAAAAGATTCTGGAGAACACTTTATGGAACTCAAGGTGTGAAAAATTTTATGACACTATCATCTAGATATTCTCTCCCACTCTGTGTCACATTCAGAGAGATGACTCGACGGAAGATAATAAAAGGTGATATCGCACGTAAAAGTGAGAATTGTTAGGATTTTTTTTCATTTTGAAGATATCCAGTTTAACAGCTCATTAAATTATATAGAATACCCTAAACTATATAGAATAATCTTATCACAACGTGTATCGACAAATAAATTCTTTTGCATTTTGAAATTTTAAAATAATTCTTTACAGAGAAGTTGAGGTAATTCTTCTGTACCCCAACGATGAAACCAAGGGGGGTAGATAAAGCTCCATAAAAAAAAAGGATGCAGACGCAATTCATTGTCGGAGGTCACTGACAATAGTGACAATGCCACTGACTGTAGATTTCAGAGTATGAGCAATATACAATCATGGTAACGAAGCTCGCGTAACGAGAAATCCCAGAGATAACGGGATGGAAAATGCTCCCTAGGGATGAAGCGCGGGGTTACTCGCCAATGAGGAGGGACAAGCGTCCAAGCGTCGTGGGTATCTGATCGTCCTTGGAAAACTGCAAGACCTCGTCCTGTATTTCACTCTCCCCAGTTGAGCCTTTATCTACCTTGCTTTACACTAGAGCTTGTGTTCATTGTATATCCACACATGTTACACAAGTGTAAAGACGTTTATCTATGTGAATTTCTGTATATATAGGCTAGCAAATGCGTGCCTCGATTGAGATTCGAAGGGTTCTAGAAATTAGGGTAATTCCGGAATTCGACGAAGCGCGATATCCACCATATCGAGTCTGCAAGGATGCACCTGCTACAGGTTAAAGAGAACATTGCAACTCTAGATTGACTTTCTGAAAGTCACCCTCTCGTATGCCGTTTGAAATTCAATTGAAAGTTCTTTGAAGTGCCGCTCGGCTGCTCGTTCGATGTAGAGAAACGAAGCGATTGGCTCATCTTGCACATAAAACACACACGAGTGTAGAGTTAAACTTGCTACCAACTTCTGTTTCGAAACCTATCATGTCTTTTAATATTTTCGATTAGGCTCCTTTAAAGGAAATTCCCTTTCTAACTTGCTTTTTTACTGAAAACCCCTGAATCTACTTTTATCTACTTTTACCTTTATTTAAAAGGTATGTCAGTATTGTCACAAAGCTATCCAAATTGGCTTACTTCTTCTTTTTTGATAAGATCTGCCAGGCAATTACGAATCGCGCTAAACCGTGCAGAAAAACTCGGTGGCACTGGTATTACAAGACGTAAGCACACTATCCAAACGCCATAAAGATTTATGGCTAATTCTTTTTCTTCGCAAGCTTATCCGGTCATCTGAAATGAAACAGCTCTGCCAAGCAATATATATGTATATATCTATATCTACGTCGTCGTTTATCTGAGTCAGAGTCACGATGCCATCCGGGGAGTTTCATCGTCATCTACACACGAATCTGGTATGAGATTCGACCTGGCAATCGACTCTCATGTATGAAAGCGAGGAATCTACATGCGAAAGAACCCTCCTGTTTCTGAGTCACTGAATCTTCCTTCATTTTATCACCGGATCCATTTGCCATCCTTTCCAAGATATTCGTGTGGATCGCGAAACGATTTGTACATGGGAAGACGTTCAAGCACGGAGCCAACTCTAGAATCGAATTGCATACGTCATGAGAGGAAAGACTTTCGTTTCAAATTTTTCAAACTCAATTTTGACATCTTCTCATTCAAGTGTTGAGATTTAAGGGAAAAATTCCTCACGTACCTATGTAAATTTTACATATTTTATAACTTTCAACAAAAATACTACAATTATTTTACATTATAGAGAGTTCCTCATCAGTAAAGAAATTGAGAAATTGCAGTTACTTAAAAGTTTGATAAGACTTAGTATATCCTGCAGTATGTTCTGCTAGAATAGGGTATAGAAGAATTGATATCAATCAGTCTATCCTCAGTTAGACCCTATCCTGATCTAATCGATATCCATGAATGATACATTCCACAAATTGCTTCCACATGTTCTTACTTCAACATTAATAATTTGTTCGTATTAATAATTCATATCTAAAGAAAACAGCTACAATATGTACAGGAACTCTGATAAGAAGAATAAAAAATTTATATCGATTACTTTGTCACATGAGAAATATGACTCTTGTAATATGGCTATAGGTATATTTCATTGGTTCGATATATTTCCACACAGGTTCTTAAGAATTGACAAACAAAAATATATTTTACAATTTGGTTTATTGAACCCATATTTTGTCTAACACCGAGCTAGGTTTTGTCACCTCCTTCATTTTTCCAAGGTTAAAAAATTTAATTTGTACTGCAAATTGCAAAATAATTATATAAGAAGCAATTTACATGTAAATTGCATTCTGTGAAAGGACAGTTATTTTTATAAAATGCATGACGCTGACCGTCGAGACATTTTCACCCTCTTCCATTTTTATGCCTCAGCATCGTGTTTGAAAGTTCCTAAAATTTTCGCAAAAAATGCTTCATGGAAATCTTCCCGAGTTGAAATTACCCCAATTAACCCCACTGCAAGTATACTGCAAACGGAATGTACGGATACGAACACTTCAAAATTATTATACAAAAAAATTATTATCCCCAAAGATAATCTGAAATGACACTCAAACTTCAGGAATTGATCCCAACTCTCTGTCTCCCAACTGATCTGTCTCTCAAAGTATGCAAAGCCACCCTTCGCTTTCAGTCAAGAATGGATGATTTCAGCTTATTACCATAAATATCATTCAAGAATTCCTTCTTGTCTTGACCTCCTTGACTTGGAACAGATCGACACGCAAAGGCAGCATCATCAAGGCGCCCATTTTCCTGTCATTGAAGGTTTGATCAGCATTTCGCTTTCCACAGAGGGGACTTGTGTTTCGTTTCCTTGGTGACGCAAGGGAGCGCAAACCTAACCACCATATGCCTCTACTGTTTGTATTTCATATTGATAGAGTATTGATACGATCCTCTGGCCCCGTCGTGCTATCGGCGACGCTACCACATTGGCAGACGGCCGGCAACCCCCCTGTGTGCCATCAAGGGTGAGAGAGCATGAGAGAGAGGAGAGAGAGAGAAACAGATGGAAAATCCTATCTCTGTCCCACCAAAGCAAGCAGTCCGCCACTGTTACTATTGTAAGCGGCAGCGTGTTTACTTTGTTCCGCATTGTTGCTTCGAGCTTCGTTAATGGCCGCCCTTCAGGTTTACACAGTACTAGAGTATACGTGAAGTCGTGATTTTCGCAACGAAAACATCACACGCAATTGTTTCCGACAAAGAAAAGCAATTGGTCGTCGGATGTAGAATTTCGGTAACCCAAAGAGAAGTAAATACGGTTCCATGGGCACATTTCCAGGAAACATCAAAACCATAATTTGTGCTGAGTTTGAATAATTAAGAATATATACTTTTTCTGAAAATGATGCCAAATTTTTAAATGTACAAAAGTAAACTTTCTTTAGTTACTTCCGTGACGTAAGCATAATACCAGAAAATTAAGCCGAGTTCCATTAGGTCATTAGAAACACATATTTGAGTTTGTGATATTACTAGGTTAATAGTCATTAGGATCTCGGAAAGAAATGGTATATGCTGAACAATTTATTTAATTGGTGTATCTAACACTAATCATGTGTTCTAATTCAAGCCTGAAATTTTTTCTTTTTTTTTTTGGGTATGATATAATTACTTTTAAATATCAAGTTTAGAAACTATTTCAAAGAATAAAGACACTAATTTCTTACCGGTTCCCCAACTGTGCTGTGCCAAGAGAATTCCAAATCAGCCAAATTCACTGGAACTGGGACCACGAAGTTTAATGCATAGTTGTTAATAACCCCCTCTCTCACGTAGAATAATTCGGCATTGAGACCTGAAACAAAAAATTAATAATCTATGAGAATAGATAGATGATACAATGTTGAGTAATTGAATGAACTGTTTCATCAGCAATATATTTGTGGACTCGTCCTTCGAACGTGACAAGTAAATTATTTAAAAAATCAATACCCTCCATTCTGCAAATCTACATTGTTTCATTTCACCCCAGCTTTATCAACAGAAATCCTCCGCACCCTTTGCACGAATCGCGCGAAAATCCCGTAGGTAGACGTGTCTCGAGAGATCTGAATTTCCCCAGCGATTCGAGTCATCCGTCCGCCTTCACGTATGACTACGCAATTCGCTATCTCGTTCGCAAACGTCTACGTAACTATAAGTTATCTCGGTAACCTAGCCTATATCAAGTAGTGCGCTATAGTCAGACATTTCACCCTGGCGTGTGATAAGGCGCCTCTAAGGAGGGAATATTTCAGATTGGGATTACATGCATTGAACAAGGTCGAGGTGGAAGGAGAGCGACAAAGATTCGATACTATTGTTCGTATTACCTTCACACTATAGTGTGCTCTGTACTACAATTGTATTGTTTAACCTATCCTCGAAACTCCAACCAATACCTCACGCGAAACAAATACCATTAAATAAATCTCGAACACATTGTTTAATTAAATCTTCCAAAGATGAATAATTCATTAACAATTTTCGAAATTATTTAAATTATTAATAATTTTCGATTATGAGATTTACAAATCAAAGTAGAAAGGTAAAAGTTAATATTCAGGGAAAACAGTAGATTCAGTAGAAGAATCTAGTTAGAGTCAGACATGAAAGATCCCACCGTTAAAACTTCGATACCAGCAGTTCCATTGTTACCGGTGTTTCAAAGTTTTTGAATTTCTCCAGAGTCCCTGAGATCATGCCTTGACATACCGAAACTTCTCTGATATACCAAGAATTCTCAAATGTTTTCCTGACTTCTAGACGTCTAGTTTATGTATGAGATCATCCCAGAGGAGCGATTTGAGCAAGATGGCTTTGAAATGGTCGCTACAGTTCATATTGTCTTACCTTTGGGTTTATGTCAACTTCATATCAAATCTATGGGTCATAAACTTTTTACAATCCACCGTGAAAGCTTCGTCGACTTGTTTACATGACAGTTTTCAAAGATAGGAAGTATTAAGGAGCTCTTTGGATGCCTATATCTTTTTATATATTTCAATCTATCAGTTTTGAAATGAATCGTTATTTTCAAAATTTTAAACAGAA
>JAUEJJ010000046.1:1661326-1677612 GCA_032164275.1 Synergus coniferae
TTCATTCCTACGATGTTTTTGCAGGATAATTCAAATATCGCGATAGATAAAACGTATTGAGTTGTGAGTGACAATATTCAGATTCTTTTTCAAAAAGAGTCTTTTTTAGATTTCACCACGTTTTACAGATTTTTGACAGACATTTCTTAGATTTCTTATCTTATCAAACCTTTTCTTTTGAAGTTTCTCCCAAGGTCTATATGTATACAACTCAAAGGTTTGCCCGATTATGCCAGATTAAACATCCATATCAACAAAATTGACCAATCAGAAACGAGCAAAGCTTAAAGTGCTATCCGTACGTCAGCCGAAGCAGCCGAAGGAAGCAAGTATTTTGAGGATAGAACCGCCCTTTATCCACAAACCATAAACCAAAACCAGACCAAAGTCGTAACTTAGAAATGATCCAATGCGAAAAAGATTTCATTAATTCAAAAAATCAAAAGCGAATAAGAGCAAATAAGAGTCAAATAAGAGTGATAAAGCTGATAAGATACTCAAAGCTCTCAGATCGTGAATGAAATTTGCCACCTTCATTTTACCATTTTATGGAAAAAAAGCTATGTACTTATTTCTCAAATATAATTTGGGAATACAAATTTACTTTTTCAAGTTGTTCTTTACATAATTATATATATATTTAAAGAATTTTCGACTCTGACTCGACCGGCGTCCGGCACACTTTGCTTCCTTTGCTTTGTCAACTTGACACTTGTGTTGTGATTGTGTGATTGTGTGTTATCAACTGTATTTTTAATAGAAGATTTATTCTTTTTTCATTGACAGTAGTCAAATCGTATAGAAGTAGAACCCGTAGAACGGTCAAATTGGGTCAAATCTTTTAAATGCCTAAACGGTATAAAATGTGAAGTGTAATTAAAAATAGAAAATGGGTTCAATTAACTGGAGGGAAGTATTTCCCGGGAAATTGAGTGCTGTAATATTTGTTTTATATATGGCCCTTTTTATAAACCAAGGTAAAGTACACATAAATTAATTGTAATTAGAATTTGTACATTAAATTTGCACTGTCGTTTAACCTATAAATTTACATAATAGAAACCAATTTTTAACTAAAATACTCTATAGAATAATTTTTTTAAAACTAGAAAATAGATGAACAAGATGAACTATAATTGTTTAACATTAAAAGCATTAAAAAAATAATTTTTTATCAGGAATCTTAGTAACTTGGTCGCAACATGAAGGCAAATATGAATATAACACTGTATTAGTGGTATTAATGTCAGAAATTCTAAAATTCATAATCTCGGCTCTTGCATACTTACAGGGGTATGTATAAATAATATTATGTTTCTCTTTTAGTCGTAGTAAATATTCATAAAATTTGTTGCTTTTTTTTAATTTAGGAATTCATTGCATTTATGCCTGCACGACATACGCAAATACAAAAAAGGTCTGTAACAACCAATCTTTTCAATATATAAATTTTTAAAAAGTAGATCAGTGTTTAAATGAAAAATAGAATCATTTTTTCCCTATTACCATTTAAGTTGTATCTTACTGGATTGAAATATATTTGTAAGATTGGAATATTTGTATTTTTTTTTGCAGTATTACTTCTGTATATGGTACCTTCGTCGTTGTACTGTTTGTACAACAATCTAGCTTTCTTTAATTTAGCAGCATTTGATCCCACCACATACTTCCTTCTATTGCAATTTCGTGTCGTCATAACTGGAATTATTTTTCAGGTATATTAATTAATTTATAAATTTAACGGACATACGATATTTATATAATTTTTCCACATTCAAATTTTAAAAGGTGCATTAAAAGGTCGATATCGTTCTAAAGACAGTTAAATAATATCTCCTCTTTTTAAATAATTAAGTCTGCAACTATCATATTTATTAGAATGTTTTACCAGGAATGTACTTATCAAACTATCATCATTAGTTATTTCTTACCCCGAGTTTTACAGTTAAATGTCTCCATATCAAGTAATCAGAACAGGAAGCTGTTTTTGATAAGCAGAAAAGGTTCTGTGAAAGTATTAATATTTCACTTTCTACCCGTTTTTTAATTCTTTGACTAGACTACATAGTTTAAAGATCCATTTAATCATAAATGATTTGAATAATTATTCTTACTTTTAGGTAATATTCAAAAAGCAATTATCTACTAAACAATGGATATCATTAATTATACTAACTGTTGGATGTATGGTGAAACATTTAAACTTAAATTTTGATAAAAGTTCGTTAGATTCGCATTTTAAGCTGAACATTAGCGCTCTACTAATATTTGTACAGGCAAGTATTTCATGAAATATTTTATCTCAATTTTGTGATGTTTAACAGAGTAGCCACTTGACTGGAAAGCCGACAATTTTCTGATATAGGAAATAATCGAAAAAAAAATAGTGGATTTATTTTTTGTTTTGGATTTTTTTCGATTTGGTTTTAGTGGGCACTCTGATCAGAATTATGTAAGTGTAATGAAGAGCAATAACGTAACATATTCTTATTACAGGTTATATGCTCGTGTGTAGCTGGTGTCTATAATGAATACCTGCTAAAGGGCGAAGGGGTAAATGTAAATATGTTTTTACAAAATATGTTCATGTATTTTGACAGTATTCTTTGTAACACAGCAATCCTTGTTATGCAAGGTAATTTCATGCAAATCTTCGAAAATGCAGGTGCTAGTATTTTTGTGAAACCAAAGGTGATTCTAATTATGGTAAATAATGCCGCAATAGGCATAGTGACGAGTTTTTTTTTAAAAAATCTCAACTCTATTGTAAAGAGTTTTGCAAGTGCCTTAGAAATAGTATTTACAGCGATTCTTTGCTGGCTCATTTTCGATATTCCTATTCAGTTAAACACCGTTCTTGCCATAGTCATCGTGAGTTATGCCATTATTTTATATTCACAAAATCCCATTCAAAATGCAGAAGTAAAAAAACATGTAGATTTAAATGAAGAAATGTGCAAATTGAAATTAATTGAAGTTTAGAATTTAGATAAAAATTAAAAGGAGGAACAAACACAAATCAAATTGTGCTCTTACTGAAGAATTAACTATGCTAAACTCTTGATAGTTAGCAAGTTTTAAAAACAAGATTGATATGTAAACTCTAGTACGACAGCCCCCATCCGAGTATATTTAGAAAACAATTAAAAATTTTTAAAAACAATTGATAGTTTTTTCATTAAAACATAACAATAAGCATTCTTATCTGAGATTGTTCTATTGTTAACTTAATATCTACTTAAATTTCATCGTTGAAAATAGAGTCGTTTCAAAGAACGTGCGATAGATTATTGACATATGTACAATTGAAATGGTTCAATATTGTAAAGCTAATGCTGTTCAGAAATCGGATCTATGAATCATTCTATGCATTGTATTTTATTTTATATAGTAGTTTCGTAAACTACCTCATATTTTTTGGCGATTCTGCATTAATTTTAACTAGTCGACAGTTTTATACTTTAAATTAGAACAAAATTAGAACAAAACTAAAGTAGGACTGATATTTTTTATTTGAATATTGTTACATTATAATCATTATTTGAAAGTTTCATATTTTTACAATAGTTATTTTATTTCATTATATTTAAAAGTAATGTTCTCTGTTCATTTATTATATTAAGGCTAGAAATATGATTATTCACTCTATTGTATACATCGCCATATCATATCTTGTTATTGTTACGTATATTGTTACGTATTAATTTCTTTTCGTCAAAAAGAAGATTTCACTCAGCAAATATATATTTTTATTTAACGTTAAAGTAACTGATATGTATAAAAATTACGGTAAAAGTTTGTATGTAGTGTCCACAAATGATTTTGTAGGAACAAGTTTTATATACTGAGTGAAAAGAAAATATATGTCAATTTATAATTATATTGACTTTTTATTTTAATATTTTTAATATTCATCCAGAAGTCAATTTTAAAATGACTTTTATTTTTAACTTTTCTTTGATCGAGAACCTTGTGGTTATTTTTTTAAGTAAAAGTGAAGCACAGAAGATATGAAGTCAAATAAAAATAACTATTTCCAATATAGTGTAACATACACATAGCTCTTTTTACAGGAATAAAGAAGAAACAAATTTTAACGAATTATGCCTTTTATAATAAAAAATTACCTGCCAAAAAAAAGTTTTTTTTAATCTTCATCAAAATTAAAAAAAAATAAGATTTACATGAATTTGAATCTTCTATACAAGAGAATTAAGAAAATTCTCACCTGTGGAAATGAAAATCATCTTTGAAAAGAATTTTTAGAGATTTATTAGGGATTTTTTGGGGATTTAGAGATCCTATAGGTACCTGCATCTGCAGATATTTATATCCAAGCGATATACATAATTTATTTCGAGTTCTTTGACGTCATTATACATATTGCAGAGCTTGCGGAGAACTTTGCCCAGTCTCGAAAACCGGCTAAAGAATATACAAAGATTTCCAAAAGAGCCAAAGTAGTTGGCTCAAAAATTGTAACTAATAACTGCTTCAAAAAATATTAAAACTTAAATCTAAATTAGTTGTGGAAAGTGAACAGCAAGTGAGCATTAAAATAATCAAATTTTAGATTTTTTTTTGTTTAATAAAATAGAAATGAATGACGTTCAAAAATATATAACGTATATTGCAAAAGTCACGTTATTTGTCATAGCAGAAAATAAACAATAACTAGTTTTAATCTACTCAAAAAGACAAAACAATTTTATTTCTACGCTTAAGATGGGTCTGAAAGAATTCAAAATTTCTTTTAACAATCCTTGGAGGACCTTTTATCCTGGAGATACTGTCAAAGGGCAACTTATTGTAGTTTTAGACTCTCCTAAAATATGCCGAGGTTCGTATTAATTCATTTTTTTTGCTGTTTAACTTCATTCTTAAATGATAGATTTGGCTTTCATATTGTCGTAAAATGTATTTTTAAATTTTTGTTTTGACTGAAAGAAACCTGAGTGATTATGGCAATGCGCAGTAACAAAATTCTAACGTAAAAGATATTTTAGGTGTTTAATATTTACTTTATGTATTTAATTTTATTATGAAGGATTTCAAAATAATTTTGCACTCGTTAATTTAATATCACTTTCAAGTATAATTTGTTCCTTTGTTTATTTATTTATTTATTTATTTCACTTTGTTTTATGAATAATTATTAGATATTTTGTTTTTAGGAATAAGAGTTAAAATAAAAGGAGAAGCCCGAACTTCTTGGCCGGTTTATTTAAATAATCCTCAACACTTATTTACGGGTCATGAAGAGTACATATTAATAAAACAGCACTTCTCAGAGGAATATTCTGGCAAGTATCTCATATAACTTTATACTAATAAAAAGGCTCAATAAAGAATAAGTATTTAAAAACTTAGAATAATTTTATAAAACTCAATTGATATTTATTTTGTAATACTCAGGTCGGGACGTTGAACTGTTACCTGGAGAATATCACTACCCTTTTGAATTTACTCTGCCACTAAATATACCCAGCAGCTTTGAATCGGATCTAGGCCACGTTAGATATACAATTAAAGGAACAATTGATCGTCCATGGAAATTCAATCATGAAACTAAAATTGCTTTCACAGTTGTATCTAAATATGATTTAAATGCAGATCCCAGAGCTTCGGTAATTTAATTTAATTTATATTTTAATGTTTAATAATATGTATAGAAAATTTCGTTCTGAAATCCAAAATTGAACGTAAAAATTTTGTAAAATTTTATAGGGATCGGTTATGGTAGAGGAAACTAAAACCTTCGGCTGCTTTTGTACCTCACCACCACTTACTGTTAATTTTTCATTACCAGCACGAGGATATGTTTCAGGCCAATCGATTCCAATAAATGTTTATATTGAAAATATTTCAGGAATCAAAGTTTATTTTGTAAGATTGGCACTAGAGAAGGTAATATTCATAAAAATATTTTTCGTTTGAAAAAACATGTCTATATTGACCTTTTAAATAAAAAAATATGTTTTTTCTAGCATGTCACGTATCGAGTGACAAGTCCACGTCCCGAAACCAGAACGAAACGCATAACGGTTGCTGAAATTAATAAAGCAATCGAGGATAATAACGGTATTGTTATTTATGAACAACTATTGAGAGTTCCACCACTTCCACCTTCAAATTTGAATAATTGTAGTATCATCGACGTTCAATATATATTAAAATTGAAAGCATTCATTAATGGGTCGTGAGTAAAAATTTATGTCCTTTTATCATTTTCCCAAATCTCTGTGAGAAAAGATTTTTTTTTTAAATTATAGTTTTTAAAATTATTTTCAGGTATAATTCGAATTTGAAAATTGCTACTTTAATCATCATAGGAACCATTCCTCTAGTATCTTCTCCTTGCACACCTTCCTCTTCAGGCCCCCCTGATTACGCAGCTGCCGTTATATCATCATTAGGTAATTATAATTACCGCAAAATTAATTATTTGTAGGATTATATTAAAATTTTTTTTTTTTTACAGTTGCACCATCCTACGAAGAATCTTTATTTGGTGCTCAAAATCTTCAAGACGAAGATGAATCTGAACACGTTATGGGAATTAAAGAACATTTCGCTCCACGATATCCATTTTATAATTTTCCATCAATTCAGTAAAATATCGCGAATATTTTAATTCATTGTCTATATATTATTGAAGAAATTTAATAGAGAACTGTTATTTTTATAAGAATATAATATTTTTAATAGTTTTTCTACACTTCATATACTTAATTTCAAGGTCACCTATGGTAATTCTTGATCCTAAATCCCTAAACATTATCTTAAAAATTTGATATTTTAAAAAAATTAAAGTTTTCGCGCTATGTAAAATTTTTAAATATTGTCACCTAGCGGTTGCTTTCTGACCTAAACGTAATTCACCTAATTTGTTTTGTTTGTATCGTTTGTATCCGTGAAATGCACCCAAGAAAGCAGGATTATATTTTCTATTCATTTTCAGACTAATGTAAGTAATCAAAGTTATTATCATTCAATCTATTAAATAAATCCAT
The DNA here is from genome assembly GCA_032164275.1 of Synergus coniferae. Classification (NCBI taxonomy): domain Eukaryota; kingdom Metazoa; phylum Arthropoda; class Insecta; order Hymenoptera; family Cynipidae; genus Synergus; species Synergus coniferae. The sequence continues at coordinate 1,668,340 of JAUEJJ010000046.1, forward strand.
TGAATAAATTAGAAAATGTTTGGAAAATGATTTTTTTCCCGCCATCTGCAACTTTATCAACAGTTGATCATTACAAAATCTACAAAAAGATGTCGCTCCATGAGACTTTTTTTGACATGTAGTTTCCTATCTATAATCTTATTGTTGAAGGTCTAATGAAGTTGTTTTCCCGCGGATTCAATAAAGGTTTGTGTGCGCTGTTCGTGTCTAGATACAAATACAGTTTTTATTTATTAAAGTGACAATTCATTATCATAAGTTCATGCGTTTAATTTATTCGTTGTTATTTAATAAATATAGATCAGAAATAATCCGCTCTGTGACGCGAAACTCGCTTTTTGTCATAATTTATAAAGGTTATGGCAGACTTGTAGGTTGATTCCAGTTGATTCCAATTTCTGAAGTATCTTTTGTGTGCTTCCTGACACCCTTTATTACATGTACCATGTACGTGTCTGTTGATTCATGTTTTAACAATCAGTATAATATCCGTACAATGTTTTATTTCTTTTTTACGTTCATTTGTTTCCAGATGCCTTTGTGTTTCTGGAATTAAAGATATGGAAGAACCTGTTAAGACAGGTGACTGCGACGTCGAAATGGTCGTGCCACCGAAAAAAAAGACTTTAAAGCAAGGTAATAAAAAGATCTTTTGTTAAATTAAAACGGTTTCTTTATCAATCTTTGGGTTACAAAGTGAATTTATCGATTGTGACACTTTAAGTAGTACTTTTAATTATATGCAAATGGTGTACAGTGATTGTTTTTGGTATTTCAGTCTTTTATTTGTACACATATTTTTGTTTAAGTATTACATAAATAAATCTTTGTTTTAGCCCGACTGCCATTTCAAATGTTGAGTTCTGTGGACTCTCCAAACACGAACAAGAAACGCAAACTCGTATCCCCAACTCCAATAGAATGCAAAAGCCCGAAACTGGTGAAAATTACGACTAAGGAGAACTCATTCAACACTGCAAAAACAAAAGAACCAGAGGTTGTCGATTTAGAGGCCTCAGACGCTGAGGATGAAATGACTAGTGAGAAGTCGGTTCACAAAGATGACGAAGAAACCAACCAGCAAGAGTCTATGAGTATTAAGACTACTCCTAAATCTAAATCAAAGAAATCAGATGAAAAAGTTGGAATAAAATCTGGATCACTCACTAGATTCTTTACCAAGACTGATAATAAAGACAAATCGGATTCAGAAGTAGCCAAGAATGCCGATGTTTCTATGGAATGTGAATTGGTCAGTGAGCAGGATGAAGCAATTAGCAGTGGTTCTACAAACCAGGAATCTGAAAATTTAGAAACTCAAGTATCTAAATCGGAGATATCAGCGAGAAATGAAGAAAGTTTTTCAGAGAAGTCTGAGTTTGAAAAAAAAGCTCATGATTCTAAAGAATCTTTGCCATCGTTAAAGGCAACTTCAAAACCAGACAGTGATAAAGACGATAATTCTTGGAGCGAGCAAGATCCTCAGGATGGGAATGTATCAAAAATTGAATCGGATACTGAAAGTTCAGGCGATGAACAAGTTACAGATCAAAAAACTGAAGATAAGAACATCACACCTAGAACTAAAAAAGAACGAGATAATGCTAGACAGAAGAAGATGACTCCTAAGCAATTAGAGAAGAAACTGGAGAAGCAAAAGCGACGTGAGGAGAGACAAAACCAAAGATTGGTAAATATATTTATTCATTTATTATTTATTTATTTATTTACTTAATCTGAGTATATTATTAGACAGGGTAAGTATTTTTAAATAATTATATTGTTTTAGGAAAGGGAAAAAAAGAAGGAGGAAGAGAGACAGGCTCGCCAAAGGGAAAAGGAAGAGAAAAGAAAAGAGAAGGAAGAAAGGGAAAAGGCTGAGAGAGAACAGAAGAAGAAAGAAAAAGAGCAGAAGGAACTGAAAAGACAAATGGAAATTGAGTATGTCTTATTATGTTTTTAAAGTTGTCATCTTTAAAGTTTCTTTATTTCTAAAGTATTTATTTATTAAATTAATATTTCTTTCTAGACTGAAGCAGAAAGAAAGGGAGGCAAAAGAAGAAGATCGACGAAAACGAGAGGAAGCAAAAGAGGAAGAAAGGCGAAGGAAAGAGGAAGAGAAGCTTGAAGCTGAAAGGAAAAAGCAAAAAGCGGCCTCAACATTCGTAAGCTTCTTTGTTGCTAAAAAACCTATGGAATCCAAGGCCGTCTCTGAGCAAAGTACCTCAGTGACCAAAAATTTCATGCCGTTTGAAGTGAAAGCGGACATGAGGGTTGCACCCATTTGTCGAAGAAGTATGGGCGACAATGAGAAACTAAACTTCGATGAAACTTATGTAAAACAGAATTTAGATAAGTCTCAACTTTACCTAGATGAAATTAGAAGCAAGAGTATTACGAAAAGAAAATCTGGAAAAACTTGGCCTTTCGAGTTGAAGGATGACGAAGATGATGTTGTTGTAATTGGTAATTAAAATAGTCTAGATTAATTATTTATACTGATAAAACGGAAAGTATTTTATAATTGGAATTGTTGCAGAGAACGATGGTGATGTAAGTCAGAACTGCGTAGATCGAGGGAACCTGTCTGTAGAAAAACATCGCGCAAAATTGTTGATGTTTACAGAGAATCGTCGACCTCCTTATCGAGGAACTTGGAGAAAGAGAAGCTCTTTGATTAATCCTCGTAAACCATTCGCTAAGGACACGGTGAGTAATTTTATTTTGCTTTTTTTCTTTTAATTGGAAGTTCGTAATTAGTTTACAGAACATAATCAATTTTGTAGTGGGTTTTTTTTTTTCACAATGGATAATTGCTCCTGGTCCAGATGTGTGAATAGTTCAATAATTGAAACAAAAATTTTGAAAAGCGAGATAGATTAGTTGAAATCAGATATAATATACGGTTTTAGATGAATATTTTAGATAGATATTTTAGAAACTTGAAAAACATGATTTTCATTCATAACAGTCATTTATTCAATCTTTAAAGGTCGCGTTGATTCTTAAAAAATAGGCTTTATAAGTATAACTGCCGCAAATGTAGGTGTGCGAATCACCAGAAATATATTGTCGATGATTCTTGGATTCACTCAAGGCATTTTCGTTCTCTTTATTATTTATAAATTTATAAATCCAACTGTATTGGATGATTATAGTTTAAGTTAAAATTCTAGCCATTAAAATTAGATCTATTAATCTCTTAAAACAATGAGTAGCATTCGAATCCTATCACTGGCTACAATACTCATTCCAACCTCTATACAAAACCTAATTGAGCAGACTTCTCGGTTTGGCACGTGTCATGGCATCATTGTGTACAATTTATGGTTCATACTGATGCATTCTCTTTGGCAAATTGGTTCTTGAGTCCAATCTAAGTCATGATTTGTTAATTCTTTGCCGGTAGTAAATTACTTTTTGATGCTCGAAAGTTTCTTCCTCCTTGGAACATAGCAAATGCATTCTTTCGATGTACTTTTCGATGTTTAGCCAAATGATCACTGCGAGCAAATCGTTTTGAGCAAAGTTCACAAGGGTATGGCTTAACTCCAGAGTGCGATCTTCTGTGTCTGGCTAATTCGTCAGATCGACTGAATCTCCAACCACATCCGGTCCACGTGCAAGCGAATGGTTTTTCTCCAGTGTGTCTTCGAAGATGAGCCTTTAGGTGTGAAGCTTTCGCGTAAACCTGTTGAGTTGAAAACAACTTTAGAATTTAGAATTGATACTTGTGACTTCAATTGTTTAGACAATGGTTTACAGTTTCGTATTCTGTGGTATGATTTTTTTTTAAAGATTTATTGGTGGAAATTTACCTTTACGCAACCTTGATAAGTGCAAGGAAAACAGCGTTCATCAGCTGCTTGGGCTATACTTCGATTTGTATAGTCGTGAGTTGCTAAAGCAGCGTCTGCAGACGTTGGTACCAAGATATGGTTTTCTTCTATTCGATTGTTGTTGTAGTCTGCGAGAAAAGATAGAATTTTGTTTCAAGAAGGTTCTTAGGTTCATAGTCGCTTTTCATATTTTCATATTTTATTTTTAGTGAACTTCAAAATTAAAATTACCTATTTCTGTGGATCCTAAAGAATCTTCCAGTGCTCTGAGATCGATTCCAAGAACTAATAAGGGCTCATCGTTTTGAAAAGGTTGTTGAGGTTTGGGTAGAGGAAGGTGTAAAAATCCTTCGCATCCTGGAGTGCACAATGGTGTTCTTTCAGGGAGTCCTGTATTCCATTCTCTGTCTAAACACCAATCCAATTCTGAATCTATTTCACTGAGTTCACTAAAGCAGCCTGAAAACAAATAAAAAGATTCAATTTTAATACATATATTCAAAAAATATTCTATAAATAAGGATGTTATTCTCTATATAATATAGAATATAAAATTCTGCAATTTTTTAGTTTAACTTACTGGAAGATGTGGAAGCACTTGTTGTCCAGTCATTCCACGGAACTTCCGGCGAATAAGTTAAATCTGTATAACACTCAAGTCCATTGTTTCCTATATTCAGAGAATTATCGGTAAATTCTGAATAATCACTCAGAGGTGTTGTACAGGGAGTTTCGTAATCGTAGGAAAAAGATGTTGTTGGAGATTCAAGTGGTTTTTCGTTAAGGGTATCCACGTTCAGGCCCAGGGCCGAAAACAATAGTTCATCTGTCATCTGAAAATTTAAGAAAAATAATAATATGAGACATTATTTCATTATTCACCATTAAAAATTAGTCACACTAAAAGTAAGCAAATTTTGTCGCATGTTTTTCTTATTTTCAATACATTGAAAGGTTGATATTATCACTAAACTTGGAATTCCTTTATTAAAAAAAAAAGAGAGAGAGAGGTAGAGAAATTATCTTTCCGAGTACAGAGTGAATAGCATTTCTACTATTTCTACAAAGAATAAAAAGACATTCGCTCTATAATGACTAAGACCGCGTGTGTGACTTGCACGTCACTTGATTAGACATGCGTTTACCGTATACAGCACAAATAATCGCGTAATAATAAATTACGCGCTTAATCTCAGCGAAACAAAGTCGCTGCCACGTTGTCGACCTTTCCGATATTTCGTGACATTCGCGATTTCATTTTCTCTAGTCACATGAATCGACAAGGAAAAGCTTCAATTTCGGAACGACTTATCGCGAACAATAAAATTATAATGATATCTCCAATTATGTGTGGAAGAAAAGATATCAGAAAAGCAATAAAAAAAATGTCGAAAGTCTCTCAAATAATTCCACATTTAGATATTTCTATTAAGGAAAAATTTATCACTCGTTTATTGAAATGAATTGTTTATTTTTATATCATGATCTCTGTAATCATCAAATCAATTTTGAACTATGAACTTTTGTCTGAACTTTGAGAAGATAAGGTATTTTAATTCTAAATAATTGAGTACTCACATCAAATATAGAACTATCCTCGATCATTTTGAAAGCCTTTTATTATTGTCAAGTTTCAGAATAAATAGGCGATATATCTTTAGAACCACTAACAATGCTATGTCAAGTTATTGTCAACTCAGTATAAATTTTAATATTTTTATTTATTTTTTAAATAAATTCAAAGTAGATGTTGCACAAGTTCGAAATATTTGAGCATTATTTATTTTTAACAATGATATTATTTATTCACGTGTTATTTTATTAACTTTTTTTTTAAAACTCAGAAGTTTAAGAAAACACATTTAGGAGGCTTGGTACCATAGAAAGTGTCAGGGTACCATCTCTGTCGAGGGTCGTTTGGAAACTGGAGGGTTTGTCAGAAATTCAAGGAGAGACGATGTCGCTTCGAGATTCGAGATATCTCGTTTGTGCCATCCGGTGCCGTCACTATGATCTCCCTTGGGACTAGAAACGTCCAGGCTGTTCCCAGAACATGGGGACCGCGAGACTCCAGACGCGTGGTACCACCGTGACTCCAGTCTGCTAATTGGACAATTAATTCGTGATATTTACGAGCTTCGGGTTTCTTGATAATATTTCTCTTGCATCCGATTCTCTTCCTCATATAATCGCTGATAAATATTTGCAGACATCCTCTATATGTACCCTATTTTTTGTCTGGTCCCAAAAAGTAAATTGTTTTCAACATTTTTTACTAACTTTCACCCCTTTCAGTCGGTATTATTTGATCGCGAAAGTAATATGAAGAACTATAACTTTAAACATTATTATTGTAAAAATATACGTATTTAAAAGTATTTTAATTTTTTTTTAGCAAGTTTACAATGGGTGCCTTTTTCATAATTAAAATTTACCATCAGATTCAAATTCCTTTTATCTTTTATCCAATTACTTCTGTTAAATTGCTGTTTGTTATTTGCGTCAGAAAGTCTGATTTTGAAAATATGTGTAAATTCCAGAATTCTTAAGATTACTGTGAGTGGATATAATTCAAAAGAATTATGACTCTGATTACTACAATGTATGATTATTTCTTTCATGAAATCAGAGTATCGCGCATTAACTTTAACAGTTAATAACTGTGAAGTATGAAATTCTAAATCATAAGTGTTTCTGATTAAATTAAGTGGAAAGTGGAATCGTAAAGAAATCGTAAAAATTTGATTTTTATAACAATTGATTTTTGTTGATTTGATATGTTTTTCTTTGTAGATAATTAAATTTATCTTTGTCTACTTTTCATATACAAACTATGGGCGTGAACTTTAAAAAAAAAAGTCCCAAGGGAGAGCCTGCTTAGTTCAAGTAATTAATTTTTTCTCTCTCTCTTTTTCGGACTTCAACTCGCGACTTCGATCACCAGCACGTGAATCTCTACTTTTTATAATGCGAATGTATTGGCATTGAGTTTTATTTTATGATGTATAGATATAGGATATTTTTAAAACTGTTAATTAAAAAAAATTACAGAAATGGCTTAAAAATTGTTCTATTAACAGATTTAAGTTTATCTAAAATCCTCTTAATGCATTGGCGTTCTGCTTCTTTTCGTCATATCTCGAATTCGTAATTATCTTTCACTCTACGTAGTTTACTTTTCGTCTGTTTTTCGGGTTTGAACGATGCATGACGTCTCGATATCCAATAACGGGATTGCCGATTGTGAGTCGAAGAAGTAAACGACCCAAAGTTATAAAAAACAGATTCTGATGTACCAGAACTACATAGTGATATTTAAAAAAGAATAACAATAAATTAAGATTATATTATTGTGGATGGGGATATCCAATTTAGATTTAATTTTTGACATCGACGGTGATGTAATGATCTAGTCTTGCTTTTAGGAAAGAAAAATTTTATTGAACCCGTTTGGTTCAAATTTAGAAATAGAGTCAAAACAGTTCTTAATGTTATTAAAATATTAAGTGTGCAATTAAAAATGTTTAAACAGTAGTATTTGTTTTTCAAAATAACTATGTAATCTTGTTTTGTCTTCTCATTTCATCTCAAAACAAAATTTTATTTATTTTTATTTAAAAACAGTGAATCATTCTGGAATAAATTCGATGTCTTGAAAATTGATTAGCGTATTTTCCATCTTGTTCATATAATAATAATTTGTTTACGTTTCGCATTTCAATACATAACAAAATTAGGAAATCCACATAGATACAAGCTTATCATTAAATTTTTAATCATGACATTTATACTTTCTTCCTGATATGGCCCACAACTGAATAAAAAGTTGAAATGCTTTTTTTCTGTATTGTTTTAACATTCTCTGAAATAGTTAGAAATTTTCTTATCACGTAAACATATATAATATACCTAAGTCTGAATAGATCGTTATGTTTTATTTACAACGTGTTGTCACACGCCGAGCCATCTGTAATGACTGTTTTATGCCCTATTGAGATTAGGTCAGTACCTCTTAGTGCAAGGCTGATTAGGCCTTTGATTAATCGCTGAATATCTCCAAAATTCTTTGGAATATCACCAGATGCTGAACAAATGAAAGCTCTATATTTTATCACTAATGCACTAATTTTGGCCCCATAATTTGTCATCATAAAGTATTTCGTCCTAAACGTTTTCAAGTTTGTTAAAATATACTTATTCTAATTTAAAAAAAAATTTATCTCTTGAATTTTAAAAAGGAACTTCAATTAATTGCTGTTATATTATATTTTTTTCTTCCTTTTGGGATATCGAATTACAATTTCGTTTTTCGAAGGTGAGAATATTTTTAACAAAAAATTAATTGGCATTTGATTCCCATTGTTAAGGGAACGAGGAAGTAACGAATAATTTTATAAAGACTATGTTGCTTTAATTCAAGCAAAAATTGATTGAAATTTTTCTATTTCTATTACTTTCCTATCAGAAATATCCACGCACGATTTATCGGCTTCGTCTCTTGCATTTACACTTTACAATGCATATCTGAATCGTTCGTCATTCTAAGTGGATTGCATCTGTTTCTAGTGTTTCATGGCATTCTGTTGCTTTTCTGGGAGGGGTAGCTGTTAAGTACTGTTTCACCCGAAAGATAAGCCTGTCGATGGCGGTAACTTTAAAGCTAAAGTCACTTATAAAACCGTATAATCCAGTAGCAATTATTATTATTATTATTATTAATTTATTATTCACGGAAAAAAATAATTAAGAGCGCTTCATTGATAGAGACACATCTCTACGTTATGAATAATAAGTGTCAAAACTAGAGATACTGATAGTTAAAATAAGTAAATGTTTGTGTAGACTGTAGAGCAGCTATATCTTTTACATTGCTACGTTCAGGCAGTTTATACATCATTTGTTTTTTTTGCATTTGTTTTTTTGCATTTCAGTATCGGTATTTTAGGGATACAGTTGAGTCCAAGAAGCTATATCTTGTGTATATATATATACATTGCTATTCTACAGATATAAATACATAATTTAAAGATAAATTTTGTTTCGTGTTGCTTCGAAAGATCATTGAGACAATCGTTTAAATTCTATTGAACATAAGGTGAACAATTTTTTATTCAATCATGAGATAATTAATGTCGTCGAATCTCGTGTGAAATACCACAATGCTGAAATAAAAATAAAAGAATCTCAATTGTGAGATAGTAATTATCTCCACAGATTTATTCGTTCTTAATTAGTCAGAATTATTAAAGAGTTTTGCTGATATTTCTAGAATGCCTGTTCTTTATGGAATAGGAAATATTATGCGTAATAGTGAAAGAATTTTGATATCTAAGCTTTTTTTTATGTCACGAGACTAGTATTGTCACTTTGAATCATGGAGAAAAGTCATTGTAACATAATACAATACAATATAAATATAACATTCTGCTATTTT
>JAUEJJ010000046.1:1720186-1730837 GCA_032164275.1 Synergus coniferae
TCTCTCTCTCTCTCTCAAGATTCACTTCTAATTACCGTGGTCGACCGATGTCAGTGTACTTTTTGTTTGTTTGTAGAAGAATTTAGCGAAGTTTTAGCAACGGACCTCGCCTGGTAGGCGTCGTCTGAATAAAGCCCAAAGGAGATCACTGATAAATGAGCGGCTATTTCTCATTTTGGAGAGACTTCGGATCTTCATAAAAATGAGGGCAGACATTGGGTCGAGCGTAGGCGTGGTAGGGATTGCTACATTTTTTTCTCTTCCCTCCTTATTATTTATTTGACAGATCCAAAGTGAAACGAATGCGAGGACCTTCGTTCAATCATCTGAAAGTAATGGATATAAATCTATCTAGATAATATATATAATTATATATGTATCCAATTATAATTGAAATTAATTAAATTAAATCAGTTCATCAAAAAATAAGGGCAGGAAGGTAATGCGGAAGAGACATTCAGGATAATTTTCATATAGATATTTATTTTCATAATGATGAGTGTTTTTTATAATCGATCTATATAATATACATCGTAGCGCTTCAATTTATACATAATTACAGTTGTAGACTTTTCGTTCGTTCTTAACATTTAGTAGTATTGAAGTCGTTTTTTTTCGCGAGGACAGGTTCCGATTATGCGAGAACGTAAAACTGTGGAGACACGTAGAAAAGATTTTAGATAAATGTATAAAAAAAAAAAAGGTTTAAAACCAAAATTGTTGGACGAAATCATCGGCTAGGCGCTAAAAGTGGAAAGCAACATTTCCTTTAAAAACTTGCTAGAAACTTGACATTGAAAACAATTCATAACAATTGATAATATGATAACAATTAAAATTTATTTCAAAAGAATCCCACTCAGTCTCGATTAAATATTCATCGGGAATACGTTCAAAATGAAGATATAAAAAGCGGAAAAATAAAATTGCGCCAAACCAATTTTTGCGTCCAATTTTCATTAGTACGTGCTACCACAAAGTTTACGATTTAATTCTAAGGAGGAAGTTCCGCGGCAGTGCCCGCTACTGGCCGCTGGTATTATCAGAGTATCGTGTTGCAAATAGGCTTCCTAGGAAACAATAAATAAAATCTATCTATTCTCATTTATCTACTCGTAGCGTGAGACGTCCGTCACTTTGATTCACTGGTCGATCTTTGTCCGCTTATGAACTGCACGACTCTGGCCCTAGACGGCAAATCGTCTTCCTGCCTAAAGTCTCGCAGTTCTTTTTTTTTTAATCTCTCTACAAAATCCGTCGAGTCTTTCGACTTCTTAACGATTATAGTATATCGTTTTTTATTTTACAAAATATGCAGTGGTTGGCATCGCCATTAAACGATTGTCCAGCCTAGTCTTAAATTTTATTAATACGCGATACATCAATTAGGTATATATACAAGAGCTGTGCTAATTGTTTAGAGGATTAAATATTAACGTATTTATTTTTACTATAACGTACGTTATCACAACGACGATAAATTTACCGCGCAAGTCGTGACCCAATGTGGGAAAGTAACGACGCGTCGTAATTATCGTAATCTTCATTCTTTTTCCGTCTCTTTCTCTCTTTGTCTCTTATCATTTTTAACTCTTGCCGTTTTCTCTTATCACGACGCGCTACAAACAAACGAGGGAGTCACGAAACTTACTCTCGAAATTTGTTTTGTTTCTCTCGGGAACAGTGTTAAACAGTTTGTTCGTTTGACCAGCCGATTCCGTGAACCGCGAATAATTTAGTTTTGATATTAGAAGAAAAATAAATATTTGCACAAAACTATCAGGAATGGGCATCATACATTTAAATAAATAGTATTATTTATCCTGAACATCAAAGGTGTGAATACAACAGTAATGAACTTTGTACGAAAATTATATACTGTATACTATGGGATTTCGTATATACTATATATGTACGAAAAAAATGAAAAACTTGGTGTCCATTCCCAATCACAATAAAAAGCAGAACATTCGTTAGCACCCTGTGCAGTCCTCTTTTCCCAATTTCAGCCACGTCTCTCTTGATATTGCACGACGATGGGTCGATGAAAACAGTTAAGCCATTCGGGCAACAAAATTTTGGCATCACAGCAAAGGATAGTCTTCTCGGCTAAAAGCACGATAGGACAAAAGCGGTCACGATCCACTGGTCGAGAGAATAGGGAGGTCTCTGTGTGCTTGAGGATCTCTGGAGTGGGCGTCCCTCACGGCTCTGGAACCAAAGACTCTATCGCACCCAGGAATCGTACACCTGGCTTCTTCCTTCTGGTCCTCAGGAGTTGGCGAGGAGATCGGCGAATCTGGTCTAATCCCTGAAAGATTCAGCTGACTCAAGTGCTGATGGGTGAGACCATTTAAGCCAGCGAGGTGACTTGCGAAGGTGGAGAGGCCTGGAAATCCAAGATGAGGAGGCAGGAGTAGAGGATGTGGTGGTGGTATCCTCGCTGCCAGATCCACTGCTGATGGCAAGCCAGCAGACAAAGGAAAACCTCCAAGTGCTCCTATGCCTGCATCAGCGTAGAGCCTCGCCAGGAACTCGTTGTGCAGAAGAGAAGGGTTGATCTGCTGGTCCTCAACTCTCGGTGATAGACTCGTGGGTAGACTCGTCGAGAGCGGTGGACTTGAAGACGTCGATAGCAGCTTTCTGTGGAGATTAAGGTTCGCAGAGTGTCGGTCCCTTGACCTCTTTGATGGAAATGCAGCATTACAGCCATCCACGCTGCAGCGGTGCATCAACTTGAGGTGAACGTTCTGGTAGTGAGTCTTGACCCCAAAGTGATTCTGGAACACCTTTCCGCAAGCGGTGCACCGCCGAGGATTTTCCCGGTCTAGAGGCACCTCCTGGGTACTGACGAACCCTCCATTCTCATAGCGCGCATAGGTGATCAAGCTATTGTCCGTATCCATGGCCACTGGGGAGGGCGAGGCGCTTGATGAGCGAGAGCCATGAGAGGAGTTGTCCTGGGTGGTATCCTGCTGCATCGTAACGCTGATGGGGCTGGTAGAAGCTCGGCCAGACCTCGATGGCTCCGGCATTCCCGTGTACGGCATGCGACCCTGCGACAAGGACTCGAGTTGACGCAAAGCATTCGAGGAGTCGAGGGAGAGGTCGTCGGCAGTGGTTGGATGGCTGTCGACCGAGCTCGGGGCACGGGGGGGGTCATCGGGACGCTCACCTTCTTGATCATGAAGTGCGGTGGCGACCTCCTCATCCTCCTCGACCTCCATCGGATCTTCTGCGTCCAAGTCATCGTCAGCCTCCTGGCCGCGTCGTGGATCTTCGGTCGGCCGTCTATCCTTGGACTCCTCAGACGTACCTTTTGAGCTCTTCTCCTCGGTTTCCCTCGTCCCCTCACTCTCCGTGCGTTCTCGAGACTGTCGCTCTGCTTCGGTGGCCTGTGTCAGTCTGGAAGGAGAAGAAGCGAGGGAAATGGATTCGGGATCCTGAGGTTGTGCTTCCTGGGTACTGGAAGCGTACTTTGGTTCTGGGGTGACTTGTCGTTTTGGCGACTTGACGCTGCTTGCTCTGGAACTGAGATCTCGAGGTTCATCCTGAGGCAAATCCTCAACATGGTTGTCTTCTGAAGACACGGTTTCCCGTCGACTTTCAGCGGTCACAGAGTTTTGGTCCCTGTCTCGTACCTCAGGCGATCGAGAATTTGATTCGTTGTCGAAAAGACCTGTCGGATTTCTAGGTGAAGGTGAGTTCTTCCTCTCCTCAGCTTCAAGTCGAGACATGGACATGTCCTCGGGCTGGTCCTGAAAGACGGCGTCGTTGGAGGAATCACCGTCGGTGGAGGATGAGTGCACCTCTGCAGGTATAGTACATCTGGTGGGATGCTGCGACTTTCTCTTTCGGACTCCTCGACTGTGAAAGGTTGAGTTCATCGCATGTGGATTTATCGAGAACGAGTGTTGGTCGAAAGTGCCCATAGAGTCATTGTCCTCGTTGCTATCAGGATTACTCACAAGGTCTTCATCACCATGCTCCCCCAAGAAGAGCTTTGGTCTTTTGGATACGCTAAAGTCCGCAGGCTGATCATCGTCATCGCGAAGAGACAGTCTTGTGGGTAAATTGCACTCATCCTCGGCTACTACAACGATTCCACCGTCCTCGTCGTCGTCATCGTCGTCGTCTTCTCCGTCGTGTATCGTCCCTGCAGTCTGCGACGAGGGCGAGACTCCAGATATACTCGTGGTGCTGGTAGAGCCCCTCGTGGACATCGTGGTCGTCGCCGTCGTTGTCGAATATGCAAATGATGTACATGCTGTTGTACTGGACGAAGCATTTGTTGAAACCCTATGCTGTAGAGCGTCCTCGTAGGATCTTTGATTTTGGGATGGATCCATGTGTTTGAAGTCAAGTCCACACAAAGACGCCGGCGAACGGAGATCAGGGGGTGGAGTCAGAAGAGGAAACGATCCAAAAGATAGATGATTCAACCCACTTGGTGGAACTGGAAGGCCCACCTGAGGTGGTAACACTAGAGCATGTGCCATCGATGATCTACCATCATGAGGAGAAATCTTCCTGCGTAGATGAGGCGAGTGTAACTTTGGATTCGGGTTTGCGCTGTGTCGATTTCTCGATCTCCTCGAGCTGAACATCATACTGCACCCTTTCACAGTACACTGATGCATTTCTCTCAAATGAACTGCACTAAAGTGGATCTTCAGTGCTCCCTTGTCACAGAAGGTTTTGAGACAAACGTTGCACTGAACTCGTTTCTTCCCAGTGGCTGGGTTGATAAAAGGCGTTCCAAGATTCGGTGGCATGTTGGGAGAAGCACCCCACTGATGACGTTTTCCAGGTGAATGAGGCTTCCTGCCAGGAATACCTGGTGGTCTTCCCAAAGAAGATGCCTGCAGAGACAACGATGAAAATCGATGTTCGGCATGCTTCGATCCTACATCTCGTCTACTAAGGTTCAACGCACTCCCTGAGTTCTCGTCATCGTCCTCATCATCTTCCGATCCAAAATCGCTACTTTTTTCTCCTCCACTGTGCGTATCTATCGCCGATCCGCTCAGGCCACTACCCGTGCTGTTTCCTGAAGGTTTGCTCATCAGCGAAGGGTAATGTCCTGGGAAACTGGGCGGCAATTGACCTGAGGAAACTGCCACTGCCAAGGAATGACTGTAGGTTAAAGGAGAGCTCGAAACTGGTGCAACCGGTACTGGAGGCCTCAATTGCGAAGCAGACGAGTGATGAGGTGGACTGTGTGGACTATGATGTCTCGATTTTCGAGACTGATGCATCATCGATTCCGGTGGTGTTGGCATCGGTGGAAACGCGGGCAGGCCGAGCGTTCCCAGCTTTCGGAAATCAAACGGCTGCATGCTTTGCAGTCTATTTAGAGGTGATGAAAAGTGTGAACTCGACTCGAGGCTTCGAGGTGGTGAGCTTGCGGTGCTTGTGGGTCCGTGATTTCCCGCCGAGGATGAATAGTGCTTTTGGGTTGTTGGCGATATCGAGGGATGTGACGATGGTGGAAGTGGCGGAGGCAAAGGGTGCGGCAGTCTCGAACTTGGAGGCAATCCACAATGCAGAAGATGAAGTGGAGGCGGTAGGTGTGCTAGTGGCATCGTCGGGGGCGAAGGTCGTCTGCTAGGTGACATAGCATCAGAACCTGGCGTTCCCGCGGCCAGCAGCAGTTGCTGCACGAAGGGACGCGTCTCGGCGAATCTGAGGAACTGCTGTAGGACCAGCGGCTCCTCCTCAGCCGAGCAAATACTCCATCGGTCCAGCACCGGGCCGTTCTGCGAGTCCTGAAAGCAAAAATTAATTATCGTTAATCACTTGGTAATTGAATTAATACCAGAAATTAATTTTTGAAGAAAGTGTTTTTAAAGAAGTTTTTAAAGAATTGGGAAATTTTTGGGTTGGATTGGTAGATTCGTCTTCACAACTACAAAACAATCCTTTGCATAACAAATTAATTATTCAATGAAACTTGGCGGACATCATTTTTAATCATTGTGTCTCCTTCAGATTAGAAGACAATGAAACGGGAAATGAGTAATTTAAGAAGTGAGATATATAACCTGAGACGGGAAGCTACAAAGTAAAGCAGTAGAGGAGATCTGTCACGGTTTCCCGGTATTTAAAAGACTAACGCTGAGGAATATCTTGTTTTCTGAGAGACGTATTTAACTTCAACTCATTCTTTATTTTCGTGTCTTGTGTAAATTGAAATTATTGCTGAGAAGTTTTCTTTGGAGACGTCATGAGGTCCTTATAAATTTGGCGCTGGGGCACATTCAGCATCTTCTCCTCACTTTCTGAATTCCCCTCACTCTCCTCGATTTGTTTATTTACGCATTCCAGCAAACTCGACATAACGCAGGACGCCTTGCGCCGCGACGCTTTTGCGTCCCGTGTATATTTCTTTAACGGCATGTAAGAAGACCGCACAGCGTGGGCACACGATTTTACCAGCTTGTGTTGAAACGAAAACTCTTATGATCCCATTATGATTTCCGTTTGTCAGTAACTGACACCTAAACTATTTTTGAACTATTTTCCCTTCTCAACATTTACATTAGACAATTTTCTGCTTTTGACGTTCGTAATTATACTGGGAACAAATATTTGACTCTGGCTTTCGGTTGAAATGAATTATTTTTTAATGCCTTGATTGCGTGGAGAATAATGGAGGCTTGGGTTTCCTATATTTTCCGCCATTCTCCAATGGAGATTCAGATTGATCAGGTGAAGTGCGTGACGCGGACCTTCAGTGATTCGCAGTCAGAAGAGTTCTGCGAAACAACTAAATGCTGTCGTTACGTAAAGGTAGAGTGGAGGAACTTAAACGACCCCAGTCTGAGAATGCAAGAAGACTACTGTACCGTGGGACTCGAATTTCAATCTCGCACGCGAATGAGGCTCTTCAGAAACGGCAGCATTCGTCACGCGCGACAAGAAGCTATAAGATGGAATTCGGGTCGCACGCTGTGGCCTCGTCGAATCTACCTTGAGAATGTGAAAAACCACTCGCGCTTTTGCTTTACGAAATCCACATGCTAATTTGCACGACGCAGAAATTATTATATGACACTTTGGCGATAAGTGGTTGCATTGTTTCGACAGGAGCCCAATTTTCCGCATAAGCTATTTGCATTCAGTAGAAAAGACACTTTTATTTTATTAAAGTTCTTTTTTATCGTTTGGAATATTTTAGAGGCTCGTGAGTCGAGCGTGGAAATTTGAGAGGGAAATCGTAGGCACTATATTATTATTATTTATTATTTATTATTCTTTATATAATTATTTATATCATTACTTATATTATTACTTATTTTATGCAGAATATGAGATTACCTAAGACTTGTTATAAAACTGTTACCGTCATTAATAGTGAGGCTTCCTTCGATCAAATCTGTTAGAATTACACGTTGCGTTCATCCCAATTAGAGATAAAATCATCCACTTAAATGTTTATCGGGAATATGAGGTTGCCGTCGGGTAAATCAATTGACTCTTGAGCATGCTTGTTGGGTTTCTATGAAAAACGTTCATTTACTGTTTTCTAAATACAATGAACAAAACAAAAGTAGTACAATTGGAATATTTACCTAATTTAAAGTCCGATTCATTCTATACTAAAATAGAATACTGAATTGCTAATGATTACATAACAAGTGGATCAAAGAAAATCACCCACCAGTTCCAGTTATATCTTTCCTCAAGGTATGATAATTGTTTCTAAATTTAATGTCTTTTTCAAAACAAACATTCATGTAAAAAATGTATCAGATCTGAGGGATCAAGAAAATTACAAAACGCGAAGCGACTCTATTTCCGTGGTGTGGAGCAACATAGATTCTTCGGTGATAGTTGGCAGAAACAAGTTCCAGTCAGTGGGGCCATCTGGTGGATTAGTTGACGGGGACTCGAGCGGAGAGGCTCAGCGTTTTCCCTGCGAGGAAGAGAGGCAATCGAAGGTGCCACCCGTGACTGGACACTGCATATGATTTCACGGTCGCTGATTCTGTCTTATTCGTGTGTAGAAATCGTGAAGATCTCGCCTGGATATCCGCCTTTAAATTGGATTGCAGCCACTGCGTCCTCTCTCCCTCCTTCCGTCTTCATTCTCGAAACGTATTTACTCGTTAGAGACACGTCATGAGTCGTCGCTCATTACGAGCGCACATCAGAATAATCAACCTCTACACTCTACAACAATCCCATTTTGAAAATGCAACGAATTTCAGAAAAAGGGCAGAAGCAACTCGCTCGACCTTTGGATAATTCCCGATTAAAATATGCAGATCGGGTCTCGCAAGCGGAAACGGAAGAGAGACCAGTGTGCCCACCAAACGGAGCGTATAAGGTTCTCCACATTCTCCGTGGAGAACCTTCCGTAATTTGAAATAATTGCAACCGAGCCTCATCAAGTAAACTTTAGCTGGAAACACTTTTTTAATTCCAAGCGAAGAACTTGGCAAAAAGGTGTGACTAAACGACACCTCTAAGAATTTTTTCACCCGGTTGCGAAAGGCATTTAATTTCCCAATGTCATTCCTACTAGAGCGATTTTCTAGTACCTTTCCTGTAACTAGCAATAAAGATTTATTATCCACATAATAGCAACGTGCACGTTTAAATCGTTAAATTTTATTATCCGCGCAAGACTTTTTGCCTATTTTCTCTTAATAGTAATCACGTCGACTTCCTATTCGCTTCTCTTCGACTAAAGCCGGTTCCTTTTTTCAGGATTTGAGGATCTCGCGAGGAATCGCCCCTGTATACTCAGTGTCGATATTAGCATATGATAATATAATTTGACGAGCCGCGGGCGATCCCTTAAAACGTAACTGCGGTTGATATACGTAACACAGAGACCGCAGCGATCCATCCCGTTCCCATCGTTCTCCGATGCACCTAAAAGATCGGACGATGATTTACATATGAAACAAGTTTTTTGCTGGACCCCTCAATTCTCACAGCATCCGTCTCCCACGAGTGGAGACACTCATACCTTTCGCAATTATATCTCCCAAATTACCGTATAAAAGAGTCAAGAATAAACTGTCAGAGATTACATAGATGAAAACATATACGCAACATATGTTTGTTATTATGATCCATTATTATGATACTGATCCATAAAATAGAAAGAAAGTTCTCATGCATTTGTATAGAAATAGGAAGTCCCTCAGAGTTGAAACTGCTCAAGGTAATACGACTCTGTCGACGATTTTCGCGAATCCTCCCGGAACAAGATCATCATTTCGCGTTTCGATCCTCATCTCGGCTGGATCCGTTATGCTTCCCTGCCGTCTCAGGGTGGTTGGAAGCCACGGAGGCAATCCATTCGAAATTCCTTGGGTTTTATCGCGCAATGCTGGAAGCACCGTCGATTCGTGACGCGTATACAACGAGCGAGTCGATACGTTTGCTCGTAAATCTTTGAAGCAAACGCGACCCCGGTCTCCTCTCCTCTTCTCCACTTTCATCCTTCTCTCCCGGGATGGACGAACTCGCAGTAAACGACCACTTTGCCGCGTGTAAAATCTCTGAATTCCACTCTAGTACTGCACTCTCGAGCGAAACTGGTTTTCACTCGCGAATCTCGCGAAACGTCCAACACCACTTACTTCAAATTCTACCAGGTCCTTCTTGATACTTCGAGTTCCGCTTCCGGAATCAAATACGAGCGTTTCCACGAATGAACATCTCGATATACCTGGGAAACTTATTTTCTCTCATTTGACATCAGCTCATTATATTATTTGATTCTCGGTTTGATTATATTATTTGACCCTAGGGTGATGTCAAATTTTAGGTCGGATTTTAGATTCAAGGTGGAAACCGGAATTCCTCTCACGTAGCAGTAATCACGTGTTTCCTGGACCTACGATAACCGCGATGCGATAATCGTTAACCCACACTCGCGATCCACCTACGCTCAGGTCGAGCAATAACCGAGAGTGGACGTAAAGAATCGAGATTATCCACGGGAGGAATCGGAGGTTTCCTTTTCTGAAGAACCGACGGTTCAACTATCGGCAAGAGTATCGGCACCCTTCACGCGGTTATCGTGACAAACGCAGTAACTTAGACATATTCCCGTCATACACTCGGGCGCAAAAGTTATCTCGATACATTCCACCGGCACGTACACGCGGCACCGAGACGAACCGCGCGTAAGCACCAGCATGCAGTATGTACCAAGAAACCGGTTTTCCATACGCTTAATTTCACGCTAACGTCAGCGCAATTCAGTTTACACGGATACTCCCCGTTTTCTAATGCTCCTCACGTTCCCTATATGCTCATCCTAAGATCGAAGTGCAAGCTTCAAGGAGGCATGAGAATCTTCGGCGATCCTTTGATCCTTCTTCCGAGGCGACATCGAGTCTTGTCATGTAGAGATCTTTTATGATGATCCGATGATGAGGAATCGGTTGCCCTTTGGAGAATCCTGGCATGAATCATATTTCCGAAATCACTTTCTTGAGATTTATGTAATAAATTTGCTGTAATGTGAAAGTCGTCGCACAAGATGCTGAAATTAGGGATGATTATTCCGTTAAATATGTGATGCTTGAGGTATTAAGATCATCTGAGATGACCAGGAATCACTTGCTGATTGAAGATGAACATTGATTTCACATCCCTTTGTTGTCAATTGCGGATGTTATGAGTT
>JAUEJJ010000046.1:1787668-1807674 GCA_032164275.1 Synergus coniferae
AGACTTGGGCCCTAGTACAATTTCCTCGACAATTTCTACCCGGGATGCTTTTCTATATTGTTAAATTTCTTAGTCTCGATTTGGGAATTGAACTATAAGTTTGTGAATTTAATAGACAATTTTGAAGGGGTAATTCGGGACAAGTATCATACATTTCTCGTGCTGCCTGAGGCAAATGGGATTACGTGCGGAACCCGCAGCGTAACCGCACTTCAAACGCCGATTTATATGAACTTCCTCTCGGTTCCCTGGCGTCCCTGGATGGAATTGACAATTGACAGAATTGATACAGTGTGCGGGCGGCACGTGTGTGTAAAATATATCGCTCCAGGGCCCACCCTGATAAATTCTATTCTGGCTCACGAAACAGGGTGCCACGATCGCAGACCGGTTCGTTAAACCTCTTTATCAGCTTTTAAGTTGTTCTTAAATTTCTAAATTTACCTAATTTTAACTGATTAGATGTAAAATTTAATTACACCCAACAGACAATAAAAAAGGGAGCAAATTATCGTCTTATCAATTGTTCAATGAACTGATAATACTTTTTAAACGAAGCCGTTAATTTTCGGAAAATTAATATGACAGAAAAGGAGTAGGAATACTGATTTTGTGAGTGTGTTGAAAAAGTATATAGATATATAGAACTCTTGAATTCGATCTTCGCTCGCTAATGAAGAAGCACAATTGGCGGGAGCTCGGTTCAAAAGCTTTTCATTGGAGGGTCATTCGCTCCTGAAATGCTCCCATCTGAATAGAAATTGGTGCGCAATTTAATTAAAGGCCAAGACATTTCAAAAAAATCGACGAGTGCCACTTTGGGAATATTCTTGAAGTCAAATGTCTGAAAGTACTTTCAATTCAGAAGTGAAAACTTGTAATATGAAATGTCCTCCTTCTGAAATCCTAATTTCCAATAATAACTTTTTTCTGTAATTTTTTACCTTAAGAAGATTATTCATTTTTTGTCTCTTTAATCTGAAATTGGTTTGCGGTGGTCATTAATTCTGAAGGTGAGCGTTGACCCGTTACACTCGTAAACATAAGTTTACGAAACCTCAAGATCATTGGAGCGGCTCAAGGAATTCAAAAGAGCTTTGGAACCTAGAAGGCGGCATGGAATTCCACAGCAGCGATAAATAACGCAATTAGAATCCACGTAGTGTCGATTCGCGTTCCTAGGAGTTTTTAACGATGCGATAAAACCAGGTGACAAGTGTAAACCGCGACAGTACATAACCGGACTGGTTTTGTAACGTGGGATTGTGGGACGGACAATAGGGACAAGTCCTTGCCTGTCGGCTCTGTCTCGTGGTCATATTTTAGCTGTGCCTATGATTCTTTCAGGCTGTCAGTTTATTAAACCCTCCCAGGAAGCGCGACTTCGCTACCGTCTTTAGTCTCGCCGCGATCAAAGATACTTGCTTTTATGACACCAATAAAAAAATGTCTATGTCCTGTAATCACCAGCTGATGAGCCTCGTTTCATTGCCCAAAAACCTCTTTCTTCATTTTAAACAGTTGAACGAAATTTAAACGACATAAATTTAGATTTCAGGACATTTAATTTGTTTTTCACTCTCTCCAGTCATATTTCTTCAACTCGCCCCGGTAATAAGCATTGAATAGAGAAAAATTAATATTTTCGTATTTCAGCCACACAGTTTTCTATTCCCCAAAAGAGAAAGTGTTTTCAATATATTTAATTTAAAGGAATACAAAATCTTGATTTTTCTGGATTTAAAACGCTTATTACCGGGTCGGCAATCTCTAATAATTTCATGTAATGCAATATCCTGGTAAGAATTTTGAATAAACTCTAGGAAATTTTTTGTAATTGGACACGAGGGTATGTTCTAAAATATTCAAGAGCATTTTGTGAAATATGAAAACGTAATTTGACCAGAAATTCGGGAGATATAGTCTGATGTGCGTCAATCAGGAAACACTTCTTTCCAGTGGGCTGTAAAAATGAGATTACCAATATTCGTGCGACGCGTCCCTGCAGAATTTTCGATTCACCCTCGACCCATTATACGAATCCACTTTGGCTCGCACGGCAAAGGACATCCGAGCCCCTGACAAAGTCACCCCCCTCCCTCGCTTTATCTCATCCCCGCGGCAACAATTGATCTCCCGCAGAATGTGCTTTGCGATTTAAATTTTGTCGCGAGCCAAATTGCTTGACAAATTGGATTTTCACCGTCATCATCGGCCTTTTATTCTTTTCATTCTTTTTAAAAAGCAGACAAATATTTTACTATATAAGAATACAGTATATTTCCACATTTGTGTAATGTGTGTCTTTCACACTATATAAATTGCTCTAGCCACAGCTTCGGATTTACCATAAATTCATTCCGAACCAATCCAAATCATTCTGTAATTTGTATCCAAACCAAACAGTTTCATTCCAATCTAATCCGAAGGAAATTTTCAATCTGAATTAATTCGAGGCCCATTCAAAATCAATCCGAATCTTTAATCCAAGTGAATCCGAATGAATCCTGTCAATCCGAATTATTCCAAAAAATTCGGATAAATTTGGATTCATTCGGATTGAATATTCGGATTGACCGGATTCATTCGGATTAAAGCTTCGGATTGATTTTAAATGTGCCTCGGATTAATTCAGATTGAAAACTTTCTTCGGATTAGATCGGAATGAACTGCTTAGTTCGAATACAAATTCCAGAATGATGCGGAAAATTTTGGATTGGTTCGGAATGAATTCCAATCTAAAACATTCGCTAGGGTGGAGAAGGTTTTACATTTTAAAGAAAATGAAATTACAATGATTCGATGGCACTTGAAAGCCAGGTACCTTGAAATTCCAAAGCATGAGGTCACAATCACCTGATCTCTAATAAAAAGTCACCCATTCGTTGACCCGTTGCGACAGCGCCATAGTTAATAGAGGATATTTCAAAGATATGCAGAAGTGCAGAAGACTGCGGAGAATCTGAGGCCTTGTATGAGAAGGTATAGGTCATCGGAGTACGATCGTCGATCGTGACTCATTGATCGACCCTGGCAGTAGCATTATGCCTCCGTGAAAAGTCCACTTAAGAAGCGCAATCTACCATCGCCTTTCCACCGAAAGTCGTCTCTACATAAAGATATTAGTATTAGTATAGATGCCGCGGCTCTCTGAGAAGATGTGATTCCAATAGCGCATCGATGATTGATAAATCTCTCTCCTTTCAGGCAGATTAATAGATTTCTGAGAGAGATTTACTTGACAGGAATCTTTTTTTATGATTAGTGATTTGACTCTAGGCGTGGATAAAACGTGCATTCAATGTGCGTAAATGATGAAATATGCATTTTGAGATAAATTACTCATGTGATAGTTAATGTGGAAGCTCTCCTTTCAGAATTGTTTATTTAATACCGATTAACGGTAGCTACTTGCTTCTGTTTGTAATGATTCATTCGCGGTAGGCGAATTTCATAAGAGTATTTTATTTCTTAATATAAAACATTTATTCTATTCGCTAAAGGTTGCTTTAGCATAGAACTCTAGAGAAGAAACTGCCTGAAACTCAAAAGACGCAATAAAGTAATAAAAATGGCAAAACATGTTGGTAAAAATCTCTGTAAAAATGAAATCGGACTTCCTGTTATAAAGAAAACATATTTCCAGACGACAGTAATCGTCAAAGAAGAGCCGACAGAGTGAAACGAGAAAATTTTGAAAAATAAGGCGGAATAGAACTTAAAAATGTGTTCAAGGCATTCATGGTTGGTGGCGATTTGCGGTAGGATCATGTGGAATGGATTATGAAAGAATATATATGACCAATGTCAGTGTAGAATAGACCAAGAAACTATGTTAATACTAGACTAATAGAGGTAGAGAGAAGAAAAAGTGGTCCTTGTCATTCGTAGCATTTTTTTGCCCCCATAAACTTCAAAGGTTCGCAAAACCTGTTCACTAGCTAGGTGGAAAAAGAAACTCCATGACCCAATCTAGCCGCACTTTGGTTTTACGGCTTTTCCAGAATTTTAACGACCCCTCTAAACGTCTGCAGAAGAGCTGATGATGGCCTGTTTATTGAGCAAAGTTTTTCTTCCTGACCGGATCTCGAAAAGTTTAAACTTCCCTGAAACTTCTCTCCTCTCGATCCTGGATTCATATGAACCTGAACTGAGTTAAAATTTTTAAGGAAAATTGAATGTTTCTCGAAACCTTATTTTTTAAAATTAAAATTATTTAAAATTAAAATCAACCTCGAATTTCTAGTCCATAATTTGAAAAGCCTTATTAAATTAAATGGCAATCCATCAAGCATCGATTCATCGAAATCCACGGGAAAATTAATCGGATAATTCAAAATATTCCCAATCATCACAAATTTAAAAACCATAATTTTTTCACAAAACCAATGACAAGCCCATTTCAAACTGAAGTTAATAGTAAAAAAGTCAGACATGTGCTTTTTTCTAGGAATACGTTTTCTTAACGAATTTCACTTAAAAGAAGATTATGAAACGACACCTGATAAAAAAATTTAACGATGCACTTAATGAATATTAAATAACTATAAATAATAGTAATGATTAGGCTCCTTGCCTTGGTGCAGTACCGAGGTAATTATTACATGAAATTTGTTTAAAGGCAAACTGAATTGTTAATGGCTGACGATGACGTAAGTCGTAAATTAATTTTATAGAGAAAGACGACAGTGGGATGTCTGGGATGCATTTAGAAAATGGTCTTCTGGTCGTTTAAGCAGCCGTTTGATTAGCAGTCCTTTTGAAATCACTCGGCCAATAGCGCGCCTGATTAGCCGTGAAAGCTGATAATCACATTGCTACTTGTCCAAGAATCTACGTTCAGAAGTTGCTATAATTTTTGGGCAATTTGCTCACCAATTTAATGATCCTTGAATTTTTTTACCCACAATAATTCACTCATCCGTCATATTGTAAAATTATAATCAGCTGTGAGTCATTCTCAGGCAATTATTATTATTGATTCTGAGAGTTTGTATCCGTCTCGAAATAAAATTGTCTCTCTGTTGGAGTTCTGGATGATATTAAAGAAGAATGAAAGTTTCTAATAATTGAATTTTTTAATGCACAAGGCACAGTAATTTAAGTTATTAAGCAAGAAATGAATTAACAGAAAAATCAGGCTATTTGTTCAGAAGATAGAAGAAAGTTTCAGAAAAAATAAGTGTCTCTAATAATATTAATTTACCTGAGAATTTCAACAGTTTTTAATTTTCTGTAGTTAGAAAAAGAGTGACATACTAACACTTGCATAATTGACTACTGAACTACTCGAACGAGGGACAGATTCGGGTCGCCTTTTACGATCACTGTTAGCATAACGTGCACCTGTAACAAGGAGAGCTCGCGTGATGCATATTTTTATGAACTCGGCACCTTCCGTGACACAAGGAATAACCCTTCTGCGAACGTGGCCACTCTCCTATCTCCGAGTACTCGTAAAGCGATCTTATTTTTTACGACGTCACGACCGATTAGCAAAAAGAACCAAGAACAGCAGTCGAAAGACGTCGCGACGGCGTCTTCCTACAATCTTGTCACAAAATTTCCATCGCTTTTATTTTACGATTCCAAGAATAGATTTTCCTGAGGATAATAAAATACGAATATGACTTTCTGCCTTATTATTCTGCACAGCAGATGGGCAAATTTCTAATTATCGTGTATTCTGAGTTTGTGAGTTATATATATTAATTTCCATTATTTGCCATTTATTTTGTGAAATGTTATCCATTTAATTAGAGTACAGAAAAATAAAACGTGCTTTAATTTAATAGACAACAATTTTTTGATGAGAAAGGTACTTTTCAAATGAAACTGTTTGCTTTAAGAAATAACATAGGGGTGAGTTCCAAATGATCGGGAGGGTTAAAACTTCGGTGGGTCATTTATTGAGTTGTATAGAATTACTTTCCACTAGAAAATTTTGGATCTTTTATTTTTTAGAAAAAAAATTTTTTATCGTTTCTGTTTATCGTAAACGTTGCAAACTTGTCTCATCTTTTCAAAGTGAGTTCTGTATCCATTTTTTGAATGAAATTTTTGTATACTATCTTTTTTTAACATGAGAAAAAAAGGAATTTGCTCAAGAATTCTTGAAGTTCATAATTGAAGCACGCCAATCCCCGTAAGTATTTAAGATTCCCATCCCGCGAATAATAATCGATAGTCCGATAAGGGCAAGTGCATCGAGTGAATAAAATGTTAAAAAATCCCTATCCAAAAAAGTCGTTGGAAGCCATAATCGGTAAATTTGAAACGATCACCCCACGCTGGAATTTGCCTCAATCACCAATCACCGGATCGACGATCTTCGCGGATCGATCGAAGGTCGTGACGTGTTAATACACAATTGCTCTCTGCACGAGGTCGAGCTATCATTAACATCCGAGCAATTATCCGCATCTACGCGAACGGAATTATCGCCATCTGCACGTCGCGTCTCGTTAAAATATCCGCACACGTATATGCTAATAAGATATATATCAAAGGATTTATCCGTGGCATCTCCGGCTATTAATTCTGGTTGTAGAAAAGCAGCCATATAGCGAAGGCGGGTGATGGTGAAAAAGGAAAACATTCTAGACGACGGGAAACTTTTGCTGGCTCAATGACACGTGGGAAATCCTGAGGAACGGCACTAACCTCTGGCACATACTCGCGGATAAATCTCTTTATCTGTGGAACTCTAGACATCGTTGGAAAAGAACAAGTGATATCATGAATGATGTCGCATCCACAAGACGCGGCGCCGCGCCACTTTAAGAGAAAAATTTCTTTTCTAAAACTATCCCACGCAATTAATAGAGAGACTCTTTAATTGATTGCTTGACTATCGTGTTTATTGAGAGTGAATATATGTGAGGAATTAATCAATTTATAATTGATTCGTAAGCTCGAGGATTGGTACAGCAATTTTCCATTAATGCTTCTTACAATGAGAGGGAACATAGGAAAACGCTTGTTTACCCAAATACCAAACAAGCATGAGTTAATTTAAAACAAAGATCTAATTTGTGAATGATCTTTAAGGAAATTCATTTCAAGACTTATTTATGTGTTTTTCATTTACGTGTTTGCTCTGCCTCCCAAAGAGGTCATAAAAATTTTTCTAAAATGCATCACCAAGGTCCTAAATGATCCTTTCCGATATTAGGGACAGGGCAAATTCTAACATCTATAACTCTAACACCAAGGTGCAATCGCTTAAAGGATAAAAGCGAGGATAAAAGCTTTCGGAGAAACTGCTTTGTAAACAAATCTTTAGATAAAGTCCAGAGACTAGCGACTGGCGTCAACCTCCCCAATAAAATGTATAAATCTTCCAAACATTCCAACAGAGATTATGTTTTGCCTCTAAACTACGTTTTAATTTCAAGGATGTAATCTCAAGAGTACGTAAAAAAATTTTTAAATTACGTATTCATAGTTACAGCTTGATGGGATTTTATCTGAAAGCTTTCGCGGTAACTAATATTAGTTGGGAGTTTGTCTTCGGGTTTTCGATATCACGATATCAGTCTCAAAAGCTCGTGGTGCCACATGAGATGCAGAGTCATCTCTCGGTCGAAACTTCGGTGGCGGCTTGTATTAGCATGACAAAGAGACGCTGGGACGCCTTCTCCGCGCTTCTGCTTATACATCGAGGGGCTGCTGCTGCTGCCATGCAGCCTCTCAATTCAAATGCGATGGGCGTATGCTATGCTAATATTCTGATCCACCGGCGTTAATGCATTATCAACCGCGATGAGATGTGAACGTACCCCACGCATATATGCAGCTTCCACATATACATACATATTACATACAATACTTACATATCATACGTATCATATAGATATAAGGTATATGATACACTCGGTTATGCAACGAGAGGAAGGAACCGCGTGTAGTTGACGTCTCTCTTACCTCATACAAGGATCTTCCTTTTCGTTCTCCGCCCTCTCGGCTTGTCGACAAAACTTAATCGCTTCATCACAGACTCTAGTGTTTGGTTACCATAATGAAGATAATCATTAATTCCAAAGCAGAGACCTTCAAAATTAACCACAGTCCGAAGGGTTGACATCTCGACCAAGCGGGTGTACACCTTCCTCTGATCTCAAGATATTTCAGGATATTTCAATGACTCCTAAAAATTTGAAGAGATTTCAAGAAAATTCAAGTGACTAAAAATTTTTATTTTTTCTAAAACTTACAAGATCCAAAATTTTCTGGTGGAAAGTAGTCGCATACAACCCAAAAAATTATCCGCCAAAGTTTCAACCCCAACGAGAATTTAGAACTCACCCTATTTCATCGCTTAAAATTAAAAATTCACCAAAATTACCTTGATTTGTGGGGTCAAAATTTTATTGCTAATAATAATTCTTTTGAATGTTCCAAATGAAGGGAAGTGATGAAACTCTTTGAGTTGTCTTATAAAAAAGACTTATTATCAATAATAAAATTTTGACCTAACGAATTAGGGTAATTTTGTTGAATTTTTTAGTTTTATGGGATGTTGTAGGGAGAGTTCCAAATTCTCGATAGGATTGAAGCTTCGATGGGTCATTTATTGAGTTGTATAAAAATACTTTTCACCAGAAAATTTTGGTTTTAGAAAAAAAAAAATTTTATTCGTTTTCGTTTATCGTAAACTTTGCGAACTTCAGTTTGATTCTATTAAGCGAATCAGAATACGAGTAGTAGATAGCCGGGGATGTAGCGATAGCGTTCTTTGCCGATTACAGGTGTTGCCAATCATCTTTATTTGTTATAAGTATTTAGTCATTGGGTATTAATAATCGGCATTCGTTATATTGCCGAGGCTCGCGTATATAAACGAAAGAGGTTGGAAAATGTTCTCACCCGTAGCGCGCGTCCTGTTTTATGCAAATGAGACATATCGCACAGGAGACATTTATCCCACGATATCGAGGCGCCATTAATTGCAATCGTGAAGATCACAACTTGCTATCACGTAGTCACGACTTTGTTGCGCCTTACGGTGTCACCATTATCGGAACAGCGGGCAAACCATACACACTATACACACCAACCAAGGGGCCTTATCGCAATGGTCCATTCACTATTGATTCTTGTCATTTCAAGGACAATCGCCCCGCCAATGGACAAGACAGAATTTTATTGCTCAGCCTTTCGCTGGTTTCTTTGCTCTTTTCGCTTTCATGCGGATTTATCGGATTGATCTGTGATTTTTTTTTGTCTCGGTGAGAGTCTTTAATGCAGTTGAGATTACTCAGAGTAATTTATAGTGGGGATTGATTTCAGACGGAGGCAATTAAATTTATTTCCTTCTGAAATTGTTGCTGCGTAGCTTTAACTTTGATTTAATTAACTTTTACTTGAGATCGGCTTCAATTTGTTTAGCTACGAGTTTGGCTAAGTACAGTTTCAAGTAAATTTAAGTACAATATGTACATTTAAACTCCATTCAAAGTGATTGACTCTTTGGATAATATGACACAGAGTGACTTGCGACGCCATTTCATGTGTAAAGAGACGAAAAAGCGAGGGCCAACATGACACACACGACAGGCATGCGAATTTTCAAGCATCACACGTCAGAGTACCACACATTGGAGGCATGCAAAGTATTTCAGATGTCACACTGAAATCTACCTTCTTGGCTCATATTCTATATTTCACAAGAACTACATTATTCTCTTTCCCAAACTATATTTGAAGTCATCTTCTTGAAAGTTAGAATAGTTAGATATATTATCTAACTTTCAGGAAGAAGTAATATTTATTTAATTCATCTCTGAATTTTCTTTAAACCATTTCCTTATAAAATAAAATTTCTCTAATTCATTATAGTATCTATTCTTTTCATAAAAGAATACTTTACTTTACAATTACAACACGTTTCAATGACATGAAAATGAATGAGAGTATCAGAGGGGAGGACCCTCTTGATTCTCGAAAGCCCAGAAAAATACTTGATCATAGGTTACAGTAATTCATAGATACAGCATGGAGGTATAAAATATACATTTCCTAGGCAGACATTTTCCATTTTTTTTGCAGAGTTTGTGTTTACTGGGGTGTAAGTCGTGTCAGTGTCCGCGCGTGACACGAGTCCGATGTGTGGTAGTCTCTGTCACTAAATTATTCATCTGTGCGTGTCGTGCACAGGGAAAAGAGAGAGAATACTAGTAGCCAGCAGGGGAGAAGAGAGAGAAGGGGAGGGCGAGGGTGATAAAGAGAGAAGAAGGGAGAGAAGCGTCCCGACGCCCCAACAATGCCATCCTGCCACGCTTACGCGACTCGGTACAATGGCACAATGCGTTGCGGTGTCAAAGTGGTGTCAACTGTCAACCAGTCGTTTCGCGAGGCGGCAGACCGAGGAGGGATGCTCTAGAGAGTCGACGAGACGTAACTTTCGCGCAAACGAAGCGTGACTGAGCCACCTCGGTTTACATTACATGTTACAAGAAAGCAGATTTAAAATTTTAAGAAAATGGAACTGCAATCACCTTGTAATCATCTTTTTAGTAGTTGCAGTCACTCGAAATATCGCTAGCAATATTTTCGGACTTCTTCGAACCTCTTCGCACCTCTTTGGGCCTCTTCGGGCCTCTTCGGACCTCTTCGAAATTTTTTAAACCTCTTCGGGCCTACTCGAATATATCCTAACTCAAAGTATTATGGAAAACTGTGGATGTTTTTTTGCTCGTTCCTTAAAGTTTTTTTTACTGGTAATCAGTGAAATTTCACTGATTACCAGTCAAATTCCACTGATTCTCAGTGAGTCACTGAGATTTTCAGTAGTTTAGTGAGAATGACTGAAAATTTCAGTGACTTTTCACTTATTAAAATCGTGAAAATAGTCACTGAGAATCAGTGAAGTTTGACTGATTCATTTTTAGAGAGTAAAGTTGTAAAAAGGAAAAAATAATAATCGCCTGCGTGTTGATTCGCTAGTAAGTATAAAAAATGGTTAATGACAAGCTGTTAAACATTAAACGCAATGATTAAAGTCTTCAGCAAAGTTTAAATCTAAAATTTGAGATAGATGATAAGCAATGTGAAAATGGAGAAGCTGGTTGGGTGGAACTAGTAATCAAGTATTTCGTGTGGGATTGAACGTAAGATGCTAATACTGCAACAGTAGATACTTTGGAAAGGTCAATCCGCACTCGACGGGCTTTCGACCCGAACACACCCACGCTCAAGCGCCTCCGGTTTATTTATGTACGCGTTCGCCTTACGTACCATGGGTTCGTAGAGTACAAGTACATGAGTGTGTGGTTCTGCTGAAGGTACGCGTGCACAAGGACTATCTCTAAGACCTCGAGGAACGACCGACCTTCTCGCGATCGTCCATTCTATTAGATGTACCTTACGTACATAGTACACACAACACACTACATATTACATTCTACATACAACATAGTACACAGTACACAACATGCATACACTTTCACGTGCCCAATCGAATCGATCTTCGAGAATCTCACGTTTTCTCGAATCGCTGCTGATAAGCGACTCTTCGCCTCTCGGCTCTATTTCCATCTGAGAACGCGTGTGACGATCGCCAAGTAACTGGTTTCACGCCTGCCTCTTAAGAATGCAATGCAATATTATGGGTACCAGGCGAAAAGTCACCGAGCGAAATGCAAAATGAAGAAATCCTGGCTGAGTCATGTATTTTACGACCGTCACAGTCCATCGCGCAGGATATGGTACAGTAGCGTTTAGATAAACACCTGGCTGTATATGAGCAACTCACATTTTTCATATGGAGAGTTAGAGAAAGCATTTTCATGTGTATGATCTGTTGATTAAAAGAAGTTGGCAATATTTGTGCCAATTTATCTTGAAATTCCGACCACCGTGGCAATAATGTATTTAACAAATAAGTATTTAAAACTGTAGAAAAAAAGTAATTGTGAATTATAATTGAGGACTATATTTGGTTTGAAAAAAAAAATAAGTCAATTCAATACGTAGAGGTGTAAAAAAATTGCATTAACTCTCATCGAATTCTTTTTTCGCATTTGGAAACAAAGAAACCACTTCAGGTGGGCGTAACCTCTTTTTTTATCAAATGACTTATCTTCGAAAGAACCAATCGAGGCCGAGATCTTTAAGCAGAGTGACTCTAATCAGATAAAGATTGCTGTGTGATCGGAGACAAAAAGAGAACGCATTAGGTATTAGGCAACGTCACTAATTACGTTCCTTTCCATTTCAAAGTTAAAGGATACATGACTCGTGTATTTCCTAGAGTCGTTCTTTTTTTCCTTAATTCCTTTTAATTTCGTTGTTCAGAGTCGCTAATAGAACGCTATGACAAATCGTGCATAAATTAAGTTAATGTCGCGCGCATAATCCTGTTCGCGTTTATTATCCACTGTCACGTGTGATGGTTATTAAAAGGAAATTACGCGTCAATAGCTATTAACTTTATTATCCAGGATATTCATCGTGTCTACTACGTCTGAGAATTTTCATTCGATTTGCTTCGATCATCGAGAGCGAGAGAGAACAGACTTACAGTTTCCCAGTCATTTTTCAGTCTAGCTTACCTGTAACAGAAAAAGAAGACAAAATCAGTTTTCATTGCAAAACAAGATACACAACCCTAGCCAAATTTTCGGATTGAAATTCATTTCGAATCAATCCAAATCATTCCGGAATTTTTGTATCCCAACCAAACAGTTTCATTCCGATCTAATCCAAAGAAAATTTTATGACAATTAATGAAAATTCATATTCTATTTGTATAAAGTTTCTTTGAAAACGCTGTTTTTTTTCTTTTGAACGCTGTCGAAAATTTTGAGATAGAGATCGACAAGCCTTCTTAGTATAAGTTGACACGATAAAATCCTAACAGGGAATTTTGGCCTACTCAAGCGAAGGACCCTTCTGTATACATAATCCCGTTACGCCCTTTGGATCAGTGACATGATGTCACTGCCTCCTTAATTCACCTCCAATGACTCGAATTCGTCTCACCTCAAATCGTAAACCGTAAAAAGGGAGAGTGACATAAAGATCGTATATATATGTATCTATTATTCCCTTGAAGAATTCTGGTCGCTAAGTTCTACGTCTCTAAATGGTACTCAGGGGCCAGGATTTTCAGAATGAAAGGTATTGGCCCCCTCTGAGAATGGGACCTGCAGTGTTCAAGTGAGCGAAAACTGTCAAGGTATGTCACCTGTTCAGGTATAGAGACGCCACTGCCTTCTTGGCTGGAGTCCACCTAACCGAATAATAACAACAACAGAGGTACCATTGTGAAATTGTGGATTGGAGACCTCCTTGTTGTCTCCAGACCACAAAACATCATTCGCATTGTGCGACAAGTGGCAGTTTGACCACGAGATTGGGTCGCCTGTCACGCCATCCCTGAGGAAGTTGAGATTTAGAGGTAAGTTCAGGGCGCGCGTGTCTCCTTGAATAGCCGGAAGCGTTCAGCTGGAAGAATTCTCTTTACATTGTCGCTTTCATCTTATTTTGTAAATAAGGGCGCAAATTTCTTTAAGGATTCCAACAAAATTAATATTAGGACACTTTGCTCGCTTTGCTGGTCCCTGTTTATTATTTTCCAAGGATTTGGAGAAAGGATTTTTCAACCTAATCATTTTGCAGACTGACTTTTGAGGAATTCTTTAGAATACAAGATTTCAGCAGGTCCTAGTTTTTCGAGGATAGTTTTGGGAGGGTTTGCTTTGATTATAAGCAAGAAATTGGTCATTATTCTTTAGAATTGAGATTCAAGGTGACAGAGGAAAATGTATTTTTAAATCAAATGTTTTGCTAAGAACTTATTGACTTTCATTGTCAGTATGAAAAGATAAACCATAAAGCCTCTGACTTCTCGAAACCTATAAAATATAAGTGAACTTTATATATAATTATATATATATATATATATTTCCTGAAACCCAATTGTAGTAATAAACACCAATAAAAAACAATAAAGAAATCCATTATGCCGAACCTATGTTTCAGTACCATTCACTTAATCCAATTTCTGTAATTCTACCTAAGCAGTAGAAAAATTGAAGATCGAGTATTGTTTCAATGCGCGTATATCTAATTGAGCGATCTCGACGGAATCTGAATAGAGATAGCAATTTGTCAGAATAGCCAAGTTTTCATGCACCCAGGTCTATTAATTTATTCGCTGAGACTACAATATATATGTATAGGTACACTTATATATCTTCGCTGGGAGAATTCCTTGAGCTCGAAGATCAGCATCTTGCAGTGGGTGTACGGATTCCCGTGACACACGAGTGACGGGTAACTATGTGTACGTGTATTATAG
Organism: Synergus coniferae; assembly: GCA_032164275.1. Lineage (NCBI taxonomy): Eukaryota > Metazoa > Arthropoda > Insecta > Hymenoptera > Cynipidae > Synergus > Synergus coniferae. The sequence goes on from JAUEJJ010000046.1 coordinate 1,801,974, forward strand.
TTAGTTTTGTTGCCGTCAAGATGCGTGTGTAGTTAATTATCCATATACGCGGGTCCGCGGAATTAAGTATAGCGTAGGCATCAACGGACGTTTGCCGGACGTTGGGTGGACGTTGATATCCAAGCGGGCTGTTACCGTTGAATTTCGATTTAGAAAGTTCAACGTCGGTTCTCAGGTCAATTTGTAGGCCGACAGATTAGATTCTGAACGATGCATTTGCCGCAATTACTGTGCAAACATCGAATACTTTATTGATTCATTACGCAGCACGCCATGACGTAGTAAAAATTATAGATCATGGGAAAATTAGATGAGGTGGCGTTCAGAAACCCAGTATTCATTCGGCGTAAATTGCCTTCACAGAATTTATAAAGCGTAAACAGCAGTTTATCAATTCTTAATGAAATTCAGTGAAGTGAGTGATTTTATCCATACGAAGCGTACTGCAGAGACAGGATAATGATATTCAAGATTGACTGCCTTTTTTGGATCTAAAATTGATTTAGATTGGAGAGAGTTTTGATGGGTTGGTATGACAAGAGACCGAGGAGCGACAAGAACTTGGAAGAGACGAAACTGTACCTGACAGTGATGAAATCGGCGGTTTCAGCGATTACGAGGAGGGGACCGATGGCAATTAACTTAAATGAAACGGGAGTGCCGTGACATGTACTTTGTCGCGCACGTCTTCATGACGTCAGATACCGTGAGATACAATGGTTACTGCCTCTTTTCGTCACCGTCCATTTGGCTACTGATCCAGCAAAGGCCATCGCAAAAATAATTCAGCGAGGAAGAAAAAAGTTTGAGGGTACTGAAACAATCGGGAGGGACACCAGATTGAGGAACTGTGACCAATTTGTTTTAAGATTAAAGCTGGCAAAGGATCCCACGACCCACGTTTTCGTTTCAATTTTTTATCGTGTTATTTTTAAACTTCATAGATGCAAGGTCCTCTTTTTAGCTTGAAGATAACGTTCACCATTTATGAGTGAAATAGGATTGGTAGCCATCTGTCGGTGGATAGAGAAACTAGCTAGAAATTGGATAGAAATTATATAGATCCTATATATTAACAGCTGTTAACAGATATTAATATTAGATAGAAATTAGATACAAATTAGCTAGAAATTGTAATAATTAATATACTGGAATTATATATTTTTAAAGTAAAATGAAATCCGTAGTCTTCTTTGAAGTATTGAATTAACAAATATGTATGAAATGTGAGTAAAATCGGCGAATTTTGTCGAGATTGTACAGCTTTACCCGTTGGAGGAATTTCTCGCAATTTCGCGAGGAATGCCGCGGACATTTTAGGTAATTGAAATTCCTCGCACACATTGGTGGGAGGTATTCTATTGGCGATGCGCAAGAGCCCAGTAGGACGTGATTACCGACATATCGGAAAATAAACGATCGAAAAATAAATAATCGCATCGAGGAGACGTGGGGACTATCATTCTGTTCCTGGGGCAAAAGGAAAAGTCACTAATGTCGCAACCTGTATCTGCCTGAACGCGTTGCAACGCGGAACATTATCCGGCGAGATCGATTCGATCTGGTTGCTCGTCCTTCAATCAAGGTCGAGTTGTAACCATCTACTGTTGATGTTCGTTGCTGATGCATTTGCACTTGCTAACGTTTCGAGCTTGTATTCAATCCACAACTTCATGATCCAGTGACCCTTGTTACATGTAACTTGTAACTTGTAACTTGCAACTTGCAACTCCTAACTTATAAGTTGGCACAAAAAGGTAGAGTACTTTTTACACTCAATCACGGCCCGCAAAAGGGATATTAATGCACAATCATGACTTTGTTATAATCAGATCAGAATCAATTTGCTGAGTATGGTCAGGATATATCAAAAGTGGATCAATGTCTCGCGGCCAGTGTCTCCGACCATTAGGGCAAGTGTGATCGCACATATCGAAGATGAAGTGTACCGATATTTGATCGGAATCAATGGCCAGAGCCTCTTTTACCGGCAGATACATCGTTTAGATAAATAACCGCAGAGCTAAGAGATTTTAGAGGAGGTCGGCGATCTTTGACAGAAAATCCAAAAAGGTATCGATGCCTCTATGCAAAAAGGGTGGGTCAGCTGAGAAACAGGTGGGGAGATACTCGATCTTGGGGTTCTACCATTTTGCCTTCCACTCGTCTCCTTCCTTTGAGAAATGTGATAATCTGATAATGTAAACGGGCTAAACCTGGCGTGGCGGCATTAAACATAGATTTCAGTAATGACAGGTCCTGACTGCCTCCAGGCTCACTGAAAGAGTCTGCAGAGTCGAGGTCTGAGTTTAAAAACTTCCAGCTACAGAAATTTTGGACCAAGGGAATGTCAGAAATTCGATGAAGGAAAATATAGCCTTGGTGGACTAAAAATTTAGGTCAAAATTGAGATCCTACAATATTTTGAATGTGTTAAAGTTAAAGGTGAGTTCTTCATCTTGACATTTCTCATCCATCAGGACAGAAGGGAGGGTTCTCTCAGGAATGTCCACGGGGGAATCTTAATGCGTTCTAAATTGCGGGTGAGAGCTCCTTTAATTGATTGACAAAAAAGTTGACGGAAAAAGGGGAACGCGTTAGAAGCTTTATAACAGCGTGTCTTTCCGATTTTTGATATACCCTAAACCCCTTAAAGGCCTAGAGCTACCTGCCTCGCGACATCGTGACAAATTGAATTTTAATGCGAGAGCGCTGGCGCACTGGAAAAATCACCGAGAAATCGAGTCTCTTGGAACAAAACAGTTTTTTGTCCAACTTCGATTCCTCGCTCTGCAAATTTCAATCCGACAATATTGTGTGCAAATCAATTCGGCTCCAGTAAAAAAATCTGTAATTGAATGTCTTATTGTTGTCATTGTTGCTATGCAATCAGTCTTGAAGCATCCGCAACGAGATCGGCAAGAAAAACGTTGCAAGAACATTTATTTGTTAAATCAACTTTCTTTTAGTAAAAAATTCACCCCAGAAATTCTTCCATTTTTAAAATACATGACACTCAGAATCCAATTATTTGTTTACAACTTGTTTGAACTCGCAAATCTTTTAATCAAACACGTATGTCTCTAATTCAGCTGGGTTTGAAGTTGATGTCACATCCCCATTTATCAAATGAAAACTTAACGAGATTTGTTGTAAATATAAAAGATTCTCCGATTGGGACATGTCCCTTCGTCATTTTCAGGGTTTTACGTCCGCTACAAAGAGACACGTGACCCATACGGCACAGAGCACACTCATCCCTCATGACATATTGGATACATTTCGATGGAATAACAGCCCCCGGCGTCTCCTCGTTTTATCACAATCGACTCAGGCATTCCAACTTAATTGCTTTTTACGTAATGCTAAGCAGGAAATCAGAAGTCCGGTCCCTGTTTTGTTTTCCAAGGGGGTGAGTTCGCGATATTCCGCCAGATCAAAGTAACCAGAATTAATTGAACTACATCGTTCAACCTATACAAGCTATCTTCCTACAGTTTCCTTTTCCGCGTAATTGAAAAAGAAAAATAGAGAAACTGAGAATTTCTGAAAACAAATTTACGAACGGAAACTACCTTCTAATTTGAGAGTCAGTTTCCAATCCGTAAATGATAAAATTCAAATTTTCAGTTACATATTGACTTTAAATACAGTTCTCATCTTTTACATTGAAAAATTGAAACGTTTACAGCCGTAAGGCGTTCTATTTTTTATTAGAATTAATTTTTATTTACATCTAGTTTTAGGTTTTAAATAAGAGAATGATATTTTCGAAAAATATTCTATTCCAGCAATATCTAAATTTGCGTAAAATCCCCTGTTTGGCAGGATCTTGTATAAGCCCTAAAAAAAAGATAAAAGCACCCCACGGTGCGATTCTTTTGTGTCGTTGAAGATCGTTTAAGCCTCCTCCTATAGTTTCCCATTTCCGTCGACCTCCGCGTTTCTGGTTTCTCAATCTCTCTTCCTTCCTGCCGAAATCCTCCTGCTTGTTGTCACGGACCTTTATTAGCCCCAAACCCCTCGAGGAATATGAGGGTGACTTTTTTATTTCCCTGACTTGACATCCACCGATCTCGCCGCATCTCTCCCAGACCCACTTGTTGCTTGTGTCCTGATCGAATTCTTGTTGTGCGAAAAAAAGCTTGTCGGACACTTCCATTCAAGTAATTTCATTCACCACTCTCTGTAATTTAATCCACTTACTCCACAAAAATTGTATTTAAAATGTAGCCATTAAAACGAAACTCACTACGTTTTTCATTACAATCTCTACAGAAACCGAAGAAATTTGTGTATGTTTTTATATCATTTTTTTTAATATCATTTTTATAAATGATGCATTTATAAAAATGAATTTATAAAATGAATGGTATTTCAATTAAATAAATTCAAAGTCATTATTTTCGGGAAATATTTTTCAATGAGAGGGCAATGACAGGAAATTTATTTCCAAGAAAAAATATGCAATAAGATGTACAGTTCTCAATCATCAGAATTGAACCCGGAATATATTCTGGACACATATCATATACTCTGGTCAATTAGGTTGAGCGATTGAAGTTAATATCATTTTTTGTAATAAGGTCCCAATCTCAATTATTTGATGAATTTTTCATCTCGCCGATTCCAAGACTCAAAAGATATATCCCACGCTTGAGCGTCCTTCTTTCTTTTACTCTCTCTGTTTTCTTCCGCGTATTAACCAAGAGGAATTATTTTCACATAACCCTCTCGGCAAGAAACACCGTAATTCATTTTGTCGTTACACGCACACACGTATCTTCGTATCTTCCCCTTGATTGCCAATACCATCAGGGTAAACACATTGTCCGATCCAGCGTCTCTCATACGACTCGCCCAGTCAATTTAAATTTCATTCCTCAATTCCACATCTATCACAAAATCAAATTACTAATTTTCCAATTCAGTTTATTCTCTACTATCAGAAATGCTTTAAATAGTCCCGAGGAGTTCTCATGCAAAGAAGGACTCATCGAAATAAAAAAAAAACTTTTTAGGTAAACTGTCAAGCATCATTAAAGACAGAAATCCTAGAAAATTTTCAAACCGCGCAGTTTACCGAGCGTTACGTTGGAAAGGAAGTCATTGTTTAATAGTTTCCAATCGAGCGAATCATCTTGTTGACACGACTAAATAAGGAGTCTCTCGAGTCCTTGTTCTTTTTTTTTCTAAATGATAAAAATCGACCGTTTATATCCTCGTCGCGCTAGATTTAACAATCTAACAAGAGTTTCACTCGCGGTTTTCATTTCCATAAATTTCCGTTCTAAGAAAATGATTTTAATTTCGAAACATGTCTGTCTAACCATATCCTGAAAATAAATCTATCAACTCTCCTAATCGTAGACGGAAATAAACACAGCAACATTTGTTGCAAAAAAATATTGTAGATTTAAATTGATCAGTCTCCTCCTGTTTCTTATTTTTATATCTAAAAGAGACTTGATGTTTTTGTTTTTATTTATAATCGCCATTCAGGAACTAAGAACCGATCATGAGAACCGCTGAATCAAAACCACAAACCACAGTCCAATATAATGAGATTTAAATTACCGCGGGCCTGTGTGACATAGTGTCCTTTTTATACGAATTATTACAAGCCCGTCTCTTATCCACGTATACCTCCGCCCAATTAGGAATGAAAATTCGATTCGAGAATTCCAGGCTCAAAAAAAAA
>JAUEJJ010000046.1:2101435-2115837 GCA_032164275.1 Synergus coniferae
CCTCTCTTAAAAAATTATTTCTTAAAAAAGTGGTGTAATAAAATGTCTCGAAAATCTCGCATGCATTGTTGTTGAAAACCTGATTGGCTTTTGAATGATTTAAAGTTGTTAAAAGGAAGAAGGAATAATCGCACGCGTAGTGTGTTGGTTCACTATTTACTGTTTAAAAAGTACGTTGATTTATTTAGAGTAAATAGCATTTTTTAGTAGAGGATTTAATATTAAAGGAAGCTATTTTTTATGCGAAACTTGGTATTAATAAGAGAAGTAACGTGTCTCTGATAATTATATAACAGTTTCCAATACTTTACTCTGTGAGCAATACTTTAAGATGTAATTATTTCCATTTTTTTAAATTTTATATGGAAAACTTACAAATTGTTAGGTGCCAGGAGATGTAATAACCCCAATTATATTTCGTGTTTCTGTTTCGTAATTGCACTTCAAATACAAACTGGCAAACGTTACATTTCGTGCCACACGCAAGGTCAAGTATTTTCTTTGATTTAAATTAAAAAGCCAGATAAATCTAATGAAAGACTGGTTCTTTAACCGAGCTTATAATCAAAATTTAAAACAAAGGAAGTTATTCCTCAATCATAATAAAGTGAATTTCTGTTCATTACTTTATTCATCATTGTTAATTAAACAGTCTTTAGTCCATTGATCTTATGCCAAATTATGTCTTCACAATCTGAATATTTTATCGTAAAACTCGGTCGACATTCATTAAATTGAACTTCGATTTCTCCTTTGAAAGCCATTTTTCTGCCCATCCCTAATAGTAATTTTGAACTCTCAGAATAATTATAATAGTTAATCAAAGATGACATGTGAGAAACTAGTATTCAGTTCACGTTGCGGATTTTGTAAGACTTAGAAAGTCACCAACATCCATTGGCTATAATCTGGTTGACATTTCGGGAGACTTAGCACAAACGTACGTTAATTACTGTCGTTCGTCTTCAGTCGCATCGACATTCTGGTACGCTTCTTCCTCAGTGTCATTAATTTATTGGTCCGCCTACGCTTGTCGTGATTCGTGATTCCATTAGCGACTTATTTATATTAGCGGAGCTTAAACTCTGGTATGGAGACCACCGCATTGAGCAGACTGGTTCATTTGCATCTAGCACATGCAAATGAAGCTAAAAAATAGAAACGATGCGACGATATTTTGCGCATTTCATCCTCGTGATAAAATACGTTGACTTATTTGCTCAGGAGGGGCAAATAAAAGGAAAAGTTTATCCGCCGTTTACGTAATTGCAGGTAATAGATGGGACGTAATCGATACCACTGGGTGAATAATGGGCTTTGATATTGATTTTATATTTCTCTATTTAATAGACATTAATACTCTTCTTAATTGATTGTTCGACTGTTACAGATTAATTAACTCGATGGAGGTTCTTCTTCCCTGCACGTTTCTCAGATTATTCACTTATTTATTCATCCTTTTCGTAAATGTTTTCACTAATGATTTTAACCAAGCATTTTAAAGTTTCAGAATGAAAAAATCATAGATAAGTTGCCGTTGCTGTGTAGACGTTGATATTTAAATGTTTCTAGATTGTATACAAAATTAGATTGGCTTTCGTTTAATTTAATTAATTAAAGGCTTGAAATGAGAATCATTGCGAATTAGATATCTCGAATATTGAGATTCTGCGAGACTAGAGACATTTACAATTTACAGCGTGTTAATCACTATTTCGATTGATATTATGAGACTACTTTTACTGCTCAATTTCGAATTATGCTGATTCCAGTATTTTAAATCTTTTCAAATGAAAAGCTTCACAAATCACATAATCTTTATCTAGAGATTATTTTAAAGAAAATATGTTACTCGTGTGAATATGTTACTCGTGCACGAGACGAATTACAGATCTTGCACCTGCGGTGCACATGAATAACAGGGGAGAAGAGATTCGATGGGCTGTTGATTCGATCGATGAAAGAGTAGCAGGTATTTAATTGGACGTGCGTCACTGTCGCGTTGAGATTGAGAAAGACAGAGTGAAAGGAAAGAGTGACGGGCAAAAAGAGGACGGGGGTATTTCGGCGGGTTACGCTGTGGATTGAACGGGCGCGAAAAGATGCCCGAGGAGACGTTCAAATTGGTGGCCACGTCTTTACCTTCTGAAGTTCGAGACTTACACAACCGAATACACACAAATACCATACCTGTCGATGTTTCAAATAAACACGCAAGGCTTTACCAGTGGCGTCAATTCTGATTTACATTTTCCTCTATAAATATCAATTGAAAACAAGAATGATAACCTTTGATTCCTTTGGTTTGGTTCCATAATTCTCATCAACATTTTTTTATAATTTCCTTGGAGCGAATTGATTACATTTTGATAAATTTCGTTGGATCTGATTTGATCTGATTTGAAAATTGATTCCTCTTTCGGCGCCTATGAGTGCTGGGGTACTTAGTAAACGAGATGTACTCAGGTTGATCCTAAATCGCTCAAAGGCATCATTATGGACATTCAGAGCAGCTCAACGTGTAATGCATGTAGCGAGAGAAGATTGTCGATGAGTGGAACGGACCCTCGGTTGGTGCAGGATCGACGACGAGGATGAGAGTCGACCAAGTGTTGGACTGTTCAGAGAACTGGGTCAACCAGTGTCCTCGCAGGATTGCCGAGAGAAGAGAGAAAGTGCTCCTCTAGTACCCGCTCCCACACTATTTTATGTCCTGGCCTAGCACTGACTTACTACTCGATGACCGTGTGTAACCGGTATTAGATTGCACCGGCATCGCGGGTGGTCCTTCCCTTTTTCACTATCATTTTTCGTCCCCACAATTCCTAGGAATTCCAAGGACACACATTTTTTTTTGCTAATCTTGCACGCAGGGTGAAACCTATCCGGACCTAGAAACTGCTGTTTTCTCAATCTTATGTCCATTTTCTCTTCTCTCGCTTTCCTTTGTTGTAAATTGAAGCATTTCACTCTCTAAACTTGAATCAGTGAAATTTCACTGATTACTAGTCAAATTCCACTGGTTCTCAGTGACTTGTTCTCAGGCTTTTCCGGACAACAAAATAATTTTGTTGGTATTTGTGCAATCAAATTTTTTTGTAGGCTCAACCAAATTTTTGTTGGTATAGCATTAAGTTTTGCTAAACGAACAAAACGTTTTGTTGAACCAATACAACGGTTTGTCGAATCAACAAAAATTCTGTTCAGCCAAGAAAAGAATATTTTGTTGCAAAAATTTTATTTTCAGTGCGTAATATTAATACTCGTAATAATATTCGCTATCCATTTCTAATGTAATTTCTAATGTAATTTCTAAAGTAATTTCTAAAGTAATTTCTAATGTAAAATTTCAAATACAGTCCAGTTTCAGTTTCTCAGGCTCGTATGTCTATGTGCCAGCATTTCTCTATCACCAGTAGCATTGTTCGGTCATGCGGAGGCTTCAGTGGAGAACAATTCCAGCCTGATTTTTTTACGAGCAGTTTCTTCCCTTCCACGGTGTGGATTTCTTGCGATAATAAAGACGTCCGCAGTATAAATCAGGCCCGCTACACCGGTTGCAGCAGCAACAATTCCCGCTTTGCATAAACAAATATGACACTTCCTCTTTCCCAGTATAAGTGACTTCATAAACGGACATTGCTTTCGCCCACATTCGTCTTCCTTCGTCCAGGGGAGGGGATCTCAACCGCGATCTTCTTACCTCGGCAACGAGGTAAATCCTCGTCCAGGAATCTTGTCTTCTGGATTCCCCTTCGTGCGTGCAGTCATGCTCGATAATACCGTACGCGCATACCGCAAATTACTTCAGAGAAATGCATATGCGCATTGACTTTTTACTTTTTATTCGGATCGTCTAATCGGTCAGTGTCCAGTCTGCTAAAAAATTATCAGCAATGAGTGTACTGTATGGTATTATCCAAGTATTCCAAGCAAATTCCGAATATGGAATTCGCTATTTCAAAGCTTTGACGGATGATATTTTATTTCTGAGTCACTATCAATATTCTCGCGAAAAATTGTATGTAACGTCAGTTATTTTCCCTTCCTGGAGAGACTGCTCTATTCGTTCTAGATAAGATTAAATTTTTGATGTTTTTTTAATATTTGTCTATGTTGATGTTGATTTTAAATAATTTTTTGCAAAATCTTGTGATTTATGAAGATGTTGGCTTTAAAAGTGACAGTGGAACATAAAAGTAGATCGCATTTTTGAAAGTTACTGTGGGAAAAGCACACTGCAAGTCATTCCACTGGAACGACACACTTTACATTTACAGATCATAAGTTTAATATATTTGCCATGTTTATACGATTGCGAAATGTGGTTTGTACGTTCACCATCTATAGGATTAGCAATTATGCAAAGAAAATTTATTATACGGAAGAAACGAGACAAATCACTGAATTGGATCTAATAGTGATTGTAAATAACTTAAGGGCATGTGGTAATCACCATATGATCAAATTCAGATTACCCGGATCTTTTTTAAAGTTCTTACTTTAAATAAGAAAAAATAAATAGTGGACAAACTTTTCACCGGTTTTGAACAAGTCCTAATAAACGTTTCATTCTCTTATGTTAGCTAAGAATCTCGAAACCATTAGATAGAATAGGATAGAAATGGAGTTAGTTGGTGCAACTATATCATCGAATCACGACGCGAAAGTCTAATTACCTGGGTGGTCTTCTCGTCTTCGTGACGCTTCGAAAATAATAGAAAGAGAGGGTCTGCTGAATTATAAATGATTGTACCTGTCACTACTGTCTTCTGGGTTCTACGTGAGACTTTGGTTTCTGAGCCGAGGGGATAATTTACGCGATACGAATCACTTTTGTTACCTTCGTTAATCTCGCGACCAAGCAATAGGTCCGCGCGGATAAATCGCGATTAACGAAGTGATGGAACGGACACTGAGAGCCCCCGCGAATCATAACAATAATCGATTGGCTTTTAATCGAAATTCATAAGCGCAAGAGGGATTTAAATTACATTTCTTTTGTCGAGAAAGTTATTTGGAAATATTGCTGTAATTTCTTGATTAAATGTTAGGCGAATGGTTTCCCAATCGAGCAATTGCAATCAAACCATTTGAAGTATCTTCTTTATGAAAGAAAAACGTTGAAAAGTATTTCTTTACACTAATTTACTTTACTAGAGAACTAGCATATAATAATAATGCGCTACGCGCTTAATTATTAATTTTTCCTTTTTACATCTTCAAATCATTCAAAGGCCAATTAGGTTTGAAGCAATAATTTATTATATACGAGATTTTCGAGACATTTCGTTACACCACTTTTTTAAAAGATGATAAATAAATTATATAATATGAAAAGACAATAACGAAACAAAAGTACAACTATATTAGATACCATTTTCTAACATTTTCTCTCTTCCATGTAATCAAAGTTTCATGAAGTACAAAAGACCTCTAAAACAAGAAATAATATAATACTTTAGGAGAGTACATTGTTCTGGGTTTTGAAACGCGATATCGTACACAAAATGTATGAAATGTCTAGCAACGAAACATTCACGAGTATGTATTATCCGAGGATGAGAGGGCTTTATCCTGGATGAGAGCCCTGTCATCCTGGAGATTATAGCTCGGAGGTGCATGGAGCATATAGGAAGGTAGGCGCCGTCGACACTTTCCAAATCCATACTTTCGCACGGTCACTGCAGACCACTCTTGAACGCGTTACATTTGAATAATGACAAGTGCATGAACATCAGAGATCGTTGAATCTGGGATATTACAGGTACGTGGTAAGTGCGTTTCATACATATAACAGAGAACCAGGGGGTCATCGCCAGGAGCCCCACGCATTCCGGATATCGGATGGTCATGTATAAATTATGCGGTGTAATTTAGCGATTGGACATCATCATCTTGGCCACGGAACCGGCGGTCTTAAGCCTTCAGGTAGTTCGCTTTAATGCTATCTTACACAGTAATGAGATGTCTTCGAGTCTTTACTGTTACTATTTATTATTTGCCGCTTCGAGATGGACACAAATCTTTTTCAATGCACTACGTTTCGATAAAATGAAAGATTTATATTTATTTAAATGCAAAATCTTTTTATTCAGTTATTATAAATGTATACATTTATAGTTTTTAGTTTTTATTAGTTTAATAGTTTAATAGTTTTTCAATATGAAAGATATGTTGAAAGAAGGATAAAAAGTGAGGGAAGATGCGTTGAAAAAACAAAGGAATAAATTCTTTTATGAGTTTCAGTTTAATGAAGAAATGATTATCTTATAAAGTACGACAAAGATGTCTGCATCGAGCATAAACCAGGTATGGGATGGAAGCAAATAAATAATGATGCAAGAGGTCGTTTTATTTTGAAAGCTAATTTTAATTAAGTACTTCTAAAGCAAGCAAATTGCTTTTTATGTCGCAGCGGTGTGGAGACTCTAACGACTATATACGATCCACTTTAGGAGATTCGATGTTGAGGTTACATCCTTAAGAATCCACGCCTCCTTTATCAAGTTATTAGCAGGAAATTGCCCCATAAATTACACAAGATCGAAGTGATTTCCATTGACGGGACTGTCGCCCTGGCTCTCCTGAGGTCGTGAGAGAGCAGATTCGTCCTTTTCACGTCCACTGATCTCCCTATTCCTCCCGAAGGCAACTGATGAAGGCATGCAGATGCCACTCATAAAAGAATGGAATTTTTCGTTTTCCGAATCTTTAAAGTAACACTAACAAAATCCCGACCAAATCCTATTCTAAAAAGGACATGGATTTTAACTTTAAACTATGATCCCTGCAAGTCTTGCACAACTCGAGAACTTCAAGTCCAATTCACTAACTACTTGATTATTTTTTTCAAGTAAAACCTGCAATTCCTCGACTCTATTATTAAGAGAGTTTTGTAGCTACGACATTGCTAATTCGACTACATGGTACTAAGCAGCAAATAATTGCGAATTACTCTACTTTACGAGTTGTGAGACTGAGGGGCGTTCAGGCATATTTTTTCCAAGTCTAACTACCCAGCATCGTCGGATCTCTTGGTCGACAGTTAAAAGCGGATCACCGGGTACAGTTAAACTTAACGCCGCCTAGGAAAACGTAGTACCCGAAGTCACGCACCACCTTCGTGCTGTCAGGCTTCGGAGACTTACTCTGGTAATTAACTAGTAATGAGCGATGACCGGCTCTGGGGTTACAGCACTGGTCCCTTCTAGTACCCGAGTCGAGGATAAATAAAGTCTTCCCAGCAATTGCGACTGGCGCAAGAAGCAACGAGCACAAGAAGGGAATGTAATGGAATATAAATCTTAGGGGTAGAGACTCAACTTGCGCATTCGTGGATCCCTGCCATGCGAATAGGATGTGCAGTCAACCATCCTTAGATCCTTACGCATCTTTACATCCTTAGATCCTTACATCTTTATATCCATACATACTTACGTACTTTCAAGCTTACATAATACATATTTCCCCATTGCGGACCATCTGCTGACGCGTAACGAGTGGATCTGGTTCACTTCTATATATGAATCAATTCGTACAATAAAATTGTCCATTCCCTTCTTTCCTTATCATTGGGTAGTTTTTCGGTCAAGGAATACACTGAAGAGAGATTAACTGTCCTATCTCAGAGATTCAATTTCCCTAATTCATGAAGCAAGGGAATATCAATTTTCTATAGTCTCTTAAATTATATATGTATATAGTATATTGTAACCTTCTAATTCAATAGGACGGTGAACCATGAAATAATGGAAGAGAATACAAACTACGTTCTCGAAATCGCCGCAGGTCATCTACAGAGTTAGTCGTAAATTGCAATTAGAGCTTATCAGTATCATGTCAATGGTTATGGAAATTCATTTAACACACGAGCAATGAGTCTGGAGCGGTCTTCGTATTTATGGTTCCTGTCGTCATCGTTGACTATAACCGTCAATTTATTATGAGGCGTACCGCTGCCTTTCACACATTATTTGTTGCGAGTTAATCTCTACCGTTTCTTCTTCGGAATACTTAATTAAATCTTTGTTTTTGCGCTTAAATGGATAACATGAAAGAGATAATCAAGTTAGGAAAAGAGATGCATCAAGTTAGGAAATTATGTCACCTACTTGTCATTTAATGTGAAGAGATTAATGGATGGTACATACAAGTAACAATTGTCTTTATTCATTGTTCAATACTTCAATGTTCAATGATTTGAATTTTCTGAAAAGAATCGCTGGTAAGGAGGCCATCAGATAAATTTTAGACCTTTAGAGGTTGATAGAGCGAAGAAATTTTCAAATCATTGGAATGCCAGTTATAATGAAACCTGGCATTATAAAATACAAGGATTCTAATTACGTGATCGGTGAAAATGAAGTCAGAACAGCTATGAGTTGCATCGAGATATAATGCTGAAATTCACCTACATTCTTGCACGACCCAAAGGAGACCAGAGTGCTTACTGGCGATGCGAGTGGGTCATAAATAATCGCAGCTTTTATCGTAACGATGAAATGTTTCCTTGCTACCAACGTAATTTTATAATTCAGTCAACCGAGTGACATTTAATTAAACTTATCGACGGGATGATTTTTTTTGCCCATGGGGATTTCTCGTTCACATGCGGTGACTTTCAATTCTCGATTCTTGATGAATCTCAATGCTGGGGACTCCTTTCAAATGCGTTTACTCGACTCGATTCTTCCCACCGTCTTTGGATGCTCGTCGCCTTCGTGTTATTTTAGAAAGGCACATCTTGTACGGACTCGCATTTTCATGTCGACTATCCGTTTCAAGATCGTAAGAACGATGTCGAGCATGACGACGTGAGCTTGGGACATCCATTACCCTCTACTTGACTGGATACGAGATAGTGACATCTTCGATTCTCTATTCACGATTTTAGTCTTATTGACGATTCTATTTCCGAATGTCCCTTGTCGATCGATCGAGCTGGAAAGAGAGAGGAAGAAAATGCTAAAACAAGAGTAGAACAGAGAGAAACTAATTCACTGAGTGAATTATTATCGAGTGAATTTATCGAGTTTCATTTTTGTAAATTGAATGTCTAGAGAACTGACAATCCTATTTGGATGAACCTCATGAGAAAATCTGATTTTAAATAATTTTTTGAGAGTAAAATGTACCATTTTATCATTATACTACCGTCTGACCATGAATACCTTTTTCTACTGATTTCTGTCATTTTAACTTTAAAATGAATTTGAAATGAAAAGCGACTAATTTTAAAGCTACAGTATTCAAAATTTGTTGAAAATATAATAAATGATCCAAAAGCTCATTAAAAAACCTAGTACATTCTCTCTGATGAGAATGTAAAAATACTCAAACAAGGCTTCATTATTGGGTTCAGATTTGAAAATGTTTATTATTTTTCCATATTTCAGTTACTGAATATAATATTTGTGTGTGTGATAAAGTAATATGTGCACAAAATAGCTTGAATATTGGATTTAGTATTAAATATTGGAATTTGCAGGCGAGGTAAAAACCATTTCAATAACCGAACCATATAAAATATTCGCTATAAAATTTTTAATTATGAAGCTTCCAAAACTTACATGATAATCACGGTTAATTAATTCTACATGAAAAATCTACTCCTTCATAAAATCATGAACATTGAGACAAGAAGGTAAAAAAAGTACTGCAAATATCTTGAAAATTTAATTAAAGAATAATATTCTCGCCTTATCCTTAATCAAATTAATTTCCTCGGTAGTTGTAGATGATAACCTGTTTTACTAATAAATATATACGTTCGTCACCTCGTGTGAACGAGTTCCTACGTCGCTCGTGCTTACAAGCGTTGCCCGAGTTGGTCCCACCAACACTCGACTCGTTTCATGAATATTCATCGCTTTTCCTGTCTTCAACCAAACAGATGCTTTATACGCACGTATCGCCAAGATATACCGTATGGGTACGCGTTGCAAGCGTGCGTTGCTCCCAATTTGTCACACACCGTGGCATTATCCCATTTTGTTAATAAAGCAATATTACGCGCAGAGGAATATCGCGCGCGACGGGTGATTTACTTTTTACTCTTGTTATATATGCTACGCCGCAATTATACAACCTGTTTTAATTGCACGGCGCTTACAGGAACAAGACTCACCTGTGGATAATGAGAGAAGCATTTAATATGGACTTCTTCTCCCTCGTTCACAGAATTACTTAAAAATTATCGACGACGATCAAAAGATCTATCAATTCGCTCTCTAAAATTGAATCAGTGATAGTTCACTGATTCTCAGTGACTCTTTTCTTACGATTTTAATCAGTAAAAAACCACTGAAATTCAGTGAAAAGTCACTGAAATTTTGAGTAAATATTACTTATTCAATGACTCTTCACTGATTTCCAGTGGAATTTTCACTGATCAAAATCGTAAAAAAATAGTTACTGAGAATCAGTGGAATTTGATTGGAAATCAGTGAAATTTCACTGATTTTTCACTGAGTCAAGTTTAAAAAGCGGTAACTGTTGTTTATGATGCGTTGCAAGGACTGGAAATAATGTTAGGAATTTTTATTGTTTTACTTTATTGACCATTATTAAGTGGAATATTTTTAAGTGGAATATTTTTAAATAGAATATTTTTAAATACATAGAATATTTTTAAATACATAGAATATATTTAAAAAAAATGAATTTGTCTTTTGTTTCAGATTTGCAGCGCCGCTTATTTATCCACATCCGCCAGCCGAAGGAGATCGGAGTGGTTACGAAAAACACATGGTAAGTCGACCTCTCGGTCATATAATCCCCGTTATCCTTACCGCTTGTTGAGTAAATTCGTCCTTTACTAACATTGCATTACGATAAGGCCCAATCAGCCAATAAACGGGTAGGGCAGGGCAGAATTGAGCGTTCGTTAACACGAACAAATGCGACTGTTTGCGCCTACGCCACCTGTGACCTGCAATCATTGGATTTATCGCCGTATCGACTACATTCTACAACTTGACATTTCCCTCGCAACTATTTATACTCGTTGCCAAAAATATCCCCATCAGTTACCACTGCTGATGCACCTAATCTAAAATCTAAACTGATGTTTAGATTTTTTCTTTTTTTTTTTTAGATTTTTCCCTTTAATACCTGGGTCATAAATTATTTAAAGTCGGCATTGCAGTTAAAAAATATGAAAAAATATATTCATCTGGTTTAATATTTTAACGATCCAATTTTAAACGAGTTATTAAATTAAGGAAATTTGAAACGTTTTAAATTAAGGGAATGTGGATGTTCATTTTGTATTTCAGTGCGAAAACAGGTTTGCCGAAACAGCGTTACCATACATGGTTTCATGGTTTCATGGTTGATAGGTTTCGTTTATGAAGTTCGCAATAATTGAGGTATATTCCGAGGTATATAAAACGATAAAAGGACCCGGATACATAGGCAGATAGGTGGATAAAAAGGATATAGACGTGGATAGAAAAACTGTATAGAAGTGATTGCAGATTGGAAAAGAGATATAATTAGCGTAGATAAAATGAGATAAAGTTGAGGGTAAAGTTGGATACATTTATCGTGAATATCTTTCATTTAAATCTTGGAGATTAAAAATAATTCAGACGGATAAACTGCGTTTACTTCCAGCATGACATTTCTCAATGTTTATATTTTTTTTATCAATTCTGTAATGAGCTTAACCTACAAGTCCCAACGTGTCTCAGGTCAGAGTCTTGCGAATCGAATAAAAACTCTCGACTGCGAATGCGTGTCGCACGACTGAGAGGGGACAACGATTTTATGCGAGATACATTAATGCGACATGACGCGTATAGTCGCCACATACGCTTTTCCGTGAAGTCCGTATCGTGCATTCTGATTCTTGCATAAAATATTTGGACGGAGACTCCATTTGGGTTTATGAATGTACCTTCTGTTTGAGAAATTTATATAGGTGAAGATTTTGTGTCGGAACCATTTTCTAACTGAAATTAGAGTTTTCTTTGTAACTGAAAAGAGCATAAATTCGATTACACTTTTTCGAGAGGCAAGACGATGTTGTTTATCCATCTGGGGCAGAGTCCGAGACTGAAATAACGACGTTTCGCACTTCTCTAGTTTCTTCTTGTGTCGGTTTTAATCTTATCAAAGGTACGCTTTTGTCAGTCGATGCTCTCGAAGCTCTTATCGACGTGCGCTGGTCTCTGCAACCAGTTTCGATTCTTCCGCCTTGCCCGGTAAATTGCACTTCGAGGATGTGCACGCAGTCTCCGAGTATCGAGATTAAGGCGACATTCAAGCCAGATTACGGTTTTATACATTTTTCGAGGAATTTCATTTGCATTTTTGCACAAAATATCTCTGCAGTCATTTAGTTAGATAGAAAGTCCCCTTACATCTGATCGTTATCAGCTCTTCTTAACAGCGGCCATTTCTGTCCTCACGTGACATTGAATTTAATAATGTCGTTTTCTGGTACCTGAAGCATACTATCCTGATTTTGGAAAATGTTTTCTTTTTACGGGTTTTTAAAAGGAACCTTTCGGTTCCTCTCGTTATCGCACATGATCAATTATAACTCTGATCTTTGCCGATATCGGTTTATCCACCTTAAATCGCAATGAAGAGAATGGATTTGTTCATTGTTTCAAAAATGTTATTTCCTAGAAACAATATAAGTGAAAGTTGGTCTAAAGTAAGTAAAGCATCATCAATCATCAGCCATCAACAAATAATAACAGCCATTCGTTTATCAGTATGTGTGAGAGCTGTTCCAGTATTCTGTACAATAATCCATTTCTCTCGGTATGTTATGCCCTGGTATAAGCGACTTCCCTATTCAACCACAGAGCCTATCACGCGATTCGTCGAGTGCATTACACCGTCAATTGCGTCACTAACAGAAAAGGCGAACACGACACTGGCTTTTTGTGGGATATCGGACCGGCAGGAGTCTGAGGTGCGTGTCACGACACGGGTTGCCCATTAGGTGGACCCGAGCTCCATCAGATTAGATTCCGTTCCGTATATATATCGTACTCCTGCAACAATAGTCGCGAGATGTCTCGTCCTCGTTTCTACTCTAAATCTCAGGGTATCAAAACGTTGCAAGTAAATGACAACTACGTTATGAAACAATTGAAAAATTTTATTTTGCCATGTTTTGGTGCTCTTTTAAAGGCTCTAATTGGTACTGGATCGATTTGGTACTCCAAGTGTGTCCTGGATCGGTGAATTGCGACAAAACAAAACTGAAGTATTGGAATTGTAGAATCCTTATTAGATGTTCCGGAAATAAGGATATTCTTGTCCTGACCACAAAGCAAATTGCGTTGGGATCCTTGGAGTGGAGACGGCTTTGGGTCGTTTGAACTTTGATGCTTTTCTTTCCAGCGGTGCGATGTTTCTTCCGCGTGGAGAACACTGCACCAGGATAAGAGAAATCCGCCTCTAGCCTCTAGTTGGTACTTTCCACCGTAGCGGAATTCTCGCTAGGCTCTCACACACCGGGTGCCATTTGTCCCGGAATTGCCGGCGGGAATCTACACTCGTTAAGCGAGTAAATTCAATTCGAAACGAGGCTTTTTGCCGATTCTGAGCGGCACGCAATGCGTCTTAGCGACACTGTCGCGTGTTGCCTACATATACGAAGACATTGCGGTATGTGTCGTTCTTGTCGCCAGTCTCGCACGTTCAACGATGTATGTTGAAAAAAATCCCTCGGCTCTCTTGTAAGCCAGCCCAGGTCGCACGTACTTGAGGTAAAGTGTGAATCAATGTGAGATACCTTGTTTGTAAACATCGACATGATTTATTTATTTACCTCGTCTATGGAAGACTTTTTTCAAGCAGAACTGCATACATGGCCCAGGAATATTATACATAAATCGACTATCTATAGAATACAGTTATTTATCTTTCTTCCTTAAAAATCTATTGATAAATGCGATGCATCTGTCGTATTAGATTTTGTCAAAAGGTTTTGATGGTTAAAATATTATAGGTTTACTGTACTTTTTTTATGTCTGTCGCGACCACGTCGTGATTTATGTCGGCCATTGTGATTTATGTAGTTGGGGAATTCAAAAGAAATCTAAGATTCCTTCAAATCGCCTGATAATTTTGCGAAAGGAAATTACAAAACCGCTTGAAGTTAACACTGACTAAGCATCGCTTCTATGTGTGTATAAAGTTTGCAATCTTAAACCGTGACCAGTGCCACTGATGATGGCGATATGTTTACAAAAACTCAGCAGCACTGTTGCAGAATGTTACGGTCCCTCTAAGAGGTCTTCCAGAGGAGAACGTCGTGTGTGGTAAGAGACAATCTCCTTTACTGGACGACGTTTCCTCTCTTTAAAAAGTGGTGTAACGAAATGTCTCGAAAATCTCGCATAAATTGTTGTTGCAAACCTGATTGGCTTTTGAAT
>JAUEJJ010000046.1:2211597-2235868 GCA_032164275.1 Synergus coniferae
TTTGACCGTATATCAATACTACAATTTCTTTGATTCGAAGAAACTGTTTTCTGGGTGCAGATTTGTTGTATTCATTGAAAGTTATCATTATTTTAACTCGATGGCGATAAATTTATGTTATTAAATATCTCAGTATGTTCTGAACGAAAATAGATATAATATTATTTCGTGAAATTATTCGTGAAATTAAATTCACAAATTAGATATGAGGGAAAATCAATAACGAAATGAATGAAAAGCTTCGGTCGCGTCGCTGGAGAAATTTATGGTAATTTTTTTATATTAATAAAATGAATGAGAAAAATATTTTTATGTCGAACTCTTTTCACATAGCACGAAAAACTCGAAAGAGATTTATTGGGGATAGAGAGTAAGTGCAATAATACCAGATTATTTGCATCGCGAAGCCGTGTGTACGAGTAAACATAATACTCGCTCTCTGCCGACTCTGTGAACCGATACGAACCAGAAAGGTACGTATTCGCCTGTCTGTCTGGTTGTCCGCCTGTCTGTCTATATCTGGCTGCCTGGTTGGCTGCCTGCCTATCTCACTGTGTACAACTGCCGCGTAATGCAGATTCTATTTGAGCTGCCTGAGGGATGTTAATTTGTCATATGTGAAACTCTCTCTTGTTTCGCAGGAGGTGATCCTGCGCGTCGAGGCAAAATAATTTGTCGATGAAGAATTCAATATTTACCCTTTCAAAGTTTAATTGCGAATTTGTACCGCTCACTCACCATTACTATTAAAAGTTCCTATTTTTTAACTAAAATCTGTCGCTTTTATTATGAAAACGCCTGTAGTGGATTTACCAGTAAACTGAGTAGGCTCACAGAAAAAAAGGTCTAGTTTATATTACAGACTTAATTTAAACTGATTTAATTATTTAATTTAATTACCTTAATTTAAGTCCCTTTTTAGACTTAACGCTAGATTTAAGACCATCTACTGGAGGCAAATCTGCAAATCCGCCACTGGAAAATGTTTTGAATAGGACAAAGTTTACAAAATATTTCAGTAACGCTTTTTAAAATCTGAAATACTTTTTAGAATTATTTTCTAAAAAGTGCTTGAGATTTTAAAAAACTTTAATGAAACGTGAAAACTTGTGTCTTATCCAAGAGTCGATGACAGTCCAGGAAAATATTGATAAATAATTTTTTCCATGTAAAAGGGATAAAAAAATTCAATTAATAAAAATTAAATTAAATAATATTATTATTGAGAATAGTACAGGGAAAAATACAGAATTGTGTTGCAAGAAACTTGCATTTCTGTTTTCTTTTTATAAAGTGTATTCCGATACATGTATATATGTACCATATACACGTATTCCATTGAAAGAACCACTTGCTTCCAATACAAGAATTGGAAAAAGTTTTGAGACACATATCCGAACCTTCCCAAGAAACCTCTGCATTATATATGTCCTTTTTTTCACAATCAGTCCTATTTCTTTTTATCCCTAAAAGCAAAGATTTAAACTCAAATATCAAGAAACATACAACTAAGTGTTAATTAAAATCTTAAAATTTAGAAAATGATAAGTATTTAATGAAGCTAATAACAAGTGGTACTTTACATATATTTTATAATTTCATTTTTAAACAATTTAGATTGTTGAAATGTAATTTATGAAGAGATTTAAGAGACCGGTTAACTACGGTTTAAGTAGTATAAAACAGGATTTGGTCAGCCAAAGTTATAGGACATCATTTTATTTTATGTTATGTATTTTATTACCTTTATATAAAGTTTCAGAAAAACGATTGAATGCTACTAATATAATTAATAAAATTTTAAATAATCAAGAGGACATTCAATAATTAATAAATATTAATACATTATTAATAATAACGTTCTGCTTTTATACAGAGTTTTGCTCTTTACATAAAAAATTTGTTGATTTCAAAGAAAAAAATTAATTATAAATGTTTGATTGATTCTAACTAGAAGTTTTTTTACTTTGACTTTTCACTAATTTCCAGTATAGATTTATCACTGATTAAGATCGTGAGAAATGAGTCACTGAGAATCAGTGGAGTTTAACTGGTAATCAGTGAAATTTCACTGATTCAAATTTAGAGAGCTTATCATACCCATTCTCCATTTTTCTCAACTAATTACTTCTCAGTCAATATTCAACTCCTTTTCCCCAAACCATCCAAACCTGCCGCTGCCCCATCCAAACCTGCCCCTGCTCCATCCAAAGAGAAAACAATCGGCTCGCGTCAGCAACAATCCAAGCAATTGCGCAAGTTAAGTTTGATCGACCATTCGAGGCCATGACGTGAAAATAAAACGCTATCAATTGTCTCTCAAAATGGAAACCAGGTTTAAAGGCAATTAGTGCGAGTTGGACTTCCTATGTGAATACTGAGCAGTGACAAGCCTGCATTCGAACTCTTCCTCCGTCTCTGAAACAAAACCAGAAAGACAATCTTCTCTGTCGTCATCCCTCATCTGCTTCCTCCGCATCATGGGGGAATGGTATGAAACCTAGTTAGAGGCAGATAGACAGTGTGAAAAGTAGGGAGGAGGTAGTTACTGAGAGAAAAAGATTGGGAAACCTAGGGGAGCATCTCAATCCCGGTGTACGGATTCCTTCAGTGGAGGTAGCTACTTCACCTCATCCACTAAGGCAATGACCAATATTATGATAATTCAAGCCTCCCTTATAGTTGAATCGTACTCATCCGCCCCCGGGGGCCGCCATGTTTGTGGAGGCGTGGTTTTCCGGTTGCCCGGACGACCGTTGGCGTTATCCGGATATCGACCTGGTGCGGCGAAGGGTTGCTAGGCTTCTATCTGGGAGGGAAAATGTTATCACGGCTTTGTGGTGGCTAAGATAGCAATTCCCGGCCTCCGTCGACGAGGAACCTCTTGCTTCTGTGTGGAGGTGACGGTCGTTCTATGGATCTGCACGTAGTTGTTGGGACATGTATGTGCAGGCTGGGACAAGTACGAAGTCTCGGGACCCTAACTCTACTCGTGATATCAGGAATCTCCAGAATGTGTGTGTACGAGAGGTGATATTAGATTCTTGGGCAAAGTTTTCGCATGATCGAAGTCTTGGGAGACGTCCTTCTCTCGTCTTGCTCTATAGTCTATAGTTAGACAGTCATTTGCCGAGGACACAAGGCACTTCATGGCATTTCACTCCGTGTCCGGGACGGCATTGATTTTCTCATTCGCGTGCAAAAGCCTGTAATAGCGGGCGCCATGTTATTTCTCGTATTTACTCCCACACAGACTGTGGCTGCAGTGATCAGATTCTAGGGCCTTTGGTTGCTTCAGAAAGAGGCCAGACCCGCAGATATAGAGAGGGGTAAAAAAATGAGGGGTGGCAATGCGAATTATATCTACTGAGTCGCTAGACAGGACCCTATGCAGGAAAATGAAACTTTCTTCTTCATAGGAATCTATTTAATCAGTAATTAATAAACTGAGTCGTGACGTCTCCCCCCTGTATTTCGAATGCATATTAGTACTTTATGTCTAACTTTTATGGTGTGTAAATTATGGAGGAGAATTTGAGAAATGTCCGAGCTTACACATGACGATATAAGTAAACTAGAGCAAAATTTTACGAGTCACGTTCTTTACATGTTTTCTGGAAGGAATTTTACTGGGATTATTTATGAAAAGATTACTAAATTAGTTATTTTTTCAATAAATACTCTGTCGTAATCTAAATTCACTATCATTATTAACCTTGAGGATATTTTGATCTTGTAAGCAAAGTCTCAGATGCAACCTTGTTGATTAGAGAACACTATTGTTGACTTATTATTAAGCCTTGGCATTGCCTGCGAAGGTACACTTCTCTTAATCCAAGCAGATATGCGCATTTGATAAGAGACTGCAATGATGAACTTGCGAAATTCCCCTTGTGTATAAATTCGCTGATAAAATTTCGATAACAAATCATCATTACTTTGTAAGTATGATTGTCTTAACAGAAAACTTGACAAGCTCAGGCTCAAGAGCTCTCCGTTTATATTTCCTTATCGCTCCACAAAGAAATCATCTTCATTTATCAACAAACTATATTTTCTTATGCCATCATAGGAGAATTGAATTTTTGAGTTGAATTTTTTAATTAAATCTTCGATTTGAATCTTTGCATTGGATCTCTGAATTGAATCTTTGAATTGAATCTCTGAATTGAATCTTTGAATCGAATATTTGAATTGAATCTTTCTAATAAATTTTTGAAATAAAACTTTGAATTGAATCTTCTGTTCTAAAAATGCATTAAACATTTCTGCTTGAAATTGTACAATACAAGGTTGAATAAAATTTGCGAGCCACGTTTACCAGACGGCAATTGGCGTGAAATTAACCGCAGTTGAGAAACTATTTTGGCTCTAGTTGCATTGTGCAGTGTTGCAAATTAGGCGCGGGAGTTGACAATAGTCAACTCTGGTCCTCGACTAGATCGTTAAGCATGAACATCTCTTGTCGCATTTCGTGCGTATACACCCCATAATCGACCGTCGAGTGTGTGTGCATTTGGAATGTAATATATCCCGGCGGGCACGTGAGCGTCACGTGCCGGTAAGTGTTTGTTTCGGTTTGTATTGTCACCACGGATATGAGCCTGCCGGGTATTTCGAAGGATCTACATGTACATCTACACCAGAGCCTCAATCCTCCTCCATTATTTCCCTTCCAGAGGTAAATAATGTCCCACCATGTAAACCGGAAAATCTTCAATCCTGGGAACCAAGGTGAACCTTTCATCCCTAATCAGACGCAATTACTCATTATTTTTTTAATCATTTAAAATTAATTTTAATACCGAACAAGTTCGTTTAAAAACAAGTTAAGTGATCCATATTAGATATTAAGTCCAATTTTCTAATTATGTTCTTTATTCCACCCTGAATGGATTCAATTTGAGATGATCGAAATTTAAAAATATATTTTCAAATCGTAGACGAATGTGATGACTATTTTCAGAGATATATAAACCTTGAATGTACTGTGATGTCATTACTTATTCATAGTCGGTATAAAGTGGTAACATGTTTATTTCTATTGGCGAATTGAAATAATGCGAGGGATAATGCTATGAGTGGATTTCCATTGGATTTTAATCCCCTCTCAGGATTCTAAACGGCGATGTGAAGGCAACTCTTGTTGCTAGGGTGAGAATATTGCATTCCTCGATCGTGACGAAGATAACAGCTGCTCTCCAAGCCCTTAACATTTTTTATCTGCCCTTGGATCTTCACTTGTGCCTAACTGGTCTTAATTCTTCCACATGCATGATCACATGCTTTGAAATTTAAAAAAAAATGTAAATACGTATTTTTTTTCAAAAATATAGACAAGCGTAACTAAAGCATCCTTTTCTTTTTTATGATGATAAAATAGTTGGAGATTACAGCAGCAAAGTAATCAAGTAAATTATTAAGTGCCTTATCTTGTTTTATCTTTTCTATGTGTTTAAACGCTCAACAGCCTCGAATTAATTATTATTATAATAATTATAATTATCAGTAATTATAATATTATAAATAATAAATAAATGGAATAAAACTACATAAATAAGAGGTGGGATGAAGAACTTGCAGAAAATAAAATCGATATTGGTATACTGAAGTGTGCTTTATTATATTATAAATCTATCATTTTGACACATTTACTATTCAACTACAAGAATGAGTTTAGTAGTAGGAAGTATGCCATTTTCGTGTTCGATATCTAAACATTCACGTGGCCTGGTCTGATGCATAAAATAATGGAAAAAATTCACTTCTATCTCGGACAGAAAACAAATCTTTGATTATTTTTACAGTCTCACTGGACTTTTAGATTTCTTTTACATGATCAGTGTAGCCTTTCTCTCATACCGAATCACTCAAGGTAATAAAAAAAAATTACAATAACAAATTTAATACTCATTCAATTAATTCAAATGTTTGTTTCACATTCTAAAGATGTTTCATTTCTAATGAATCTCCAGCTGTTTCTTCACTTAAAACATTTGTTGTAGAATTTCTTATCACATGTTTGAAAATTAGAAACGTATATGACATGCACGTGTCTATATAAGAGCGATGAGTATAAAGATAGAATTACAACGAAAAACGTCACTATCTAAACCTATCGACTCGAATCCCCTTCTATTTTTCGAAATTTAAGATTTACTACATTTGAATAGATTACTACATTTGAAAATTATTATTCTTGAATATTCTTGTTAAATTTTTATGTTTTTTTTAAAATGATAATTGTATTTTATTACTTTTGGATTCTTTGTTCGTGGACTGGAATATAATGATATAACGATTAAATTGAAATTTAATATATACATAAAAGGAGTCTGATTAAATTTTGCGGAAAATTTTGAAGGAGATTCGCTTAGATTGACTTTCAATGAAATTATTCCCACTTGTACCCTCAGTTTGGTATTATTACGGTATCCTATACCTAATAGGTACTACTTCACCATATGTACACTAAACGTCCACTTGGGTCTGCGCGACCCATCATACGGGAGTCTTACGGGATCCAATGAAAAAAAAGTCCGTGAAATATCAAGTGCTTTGCACATATTGGATCAAGAGCTGTATTTACAGTGCCTATATTAATCTATAGAGCGTATAAATAAATTAATCGACTGAGGATCTTACATCGAGTAGAGAAACTCTTCTCTGCAAACTTCATCATTCTTCTATGAACATCCATAATCAATTCTTCACAAATTCACGAAATAATTTCATTCGTTTCACCATTATAATACGTGAAATGTTGAAACAAGCGCTAATTTACAGAGAACTTAATAATTAGAATAGATACCAAGTCTGTATTTGAGAAGATAACAGGTACTTTGAAAAGAACACTTATTGCTCGGAAGGAAATGATTAACATGTTATTAACAGACTGATACTTTCTCAACTGATACTAGAAATGTCTTTTCAGTTAATTTAACTTGATTTAATTTGATTAAATGATATATTTTACAAAAATATTTCTATAAGTATTATAGATCTGTAAATAAAGTTTAAAGAAAGCAATAAGCATTCCTGATATCCTCATAATCCGATAACCTAATACAAGTGGTGGTATCGTTTAATCTTAATCCTAAAAATAATTTTTTGATGATGTTAGTGAGTATATTACACATTTGAAAACAGGATGTTGAGACCTAGTAGTCACATATTGTTAGAAAATGTACAACCTTACATTGGTTTAAGGACATTCAAGTTAAAGACGGATCCTATGTGTTTCAACATTCATGACATATTGCACTTCTGTACCTATCTTTAATTGTAACCTTCTCTCAACCTAATACAGATACTATAACCAGAAAATATAAATAGATGGATCGTTTCATTTTCGCTTCTTTCTCTACTATTATTTATTCCGGGAGGAAGTATCAGAGAAAATTTAAGTTTCAAAATTCTTTGCTTGAAAATATTTAGGTTTTTACATTCTCATCAGAGAAGGTATTATTTAAAATACTTTCACGTAGAAAAGAACCTACAATGCATTTTTGAGTTATAATTTGTATAAATAATATTGCAGTAACTTTATGCTCAATATTGCACCTAAAAATGATTTAAATGTTGTCATTATTTATTCAGACTAATTAAAACCCAACAGAAGATTTAAGTTAAAGTCACAGAACTCAAAAATCATTGCTGGTTCCTCTCCTCACACATACCATCAATAGGGTTGTATTTTAGATAATGTTCAGATAGTTTTAGATTATGTTCAAATCTTCAAATAAAAACGAATAAAACTTGAATGGTTGAAAACGGTCATTCGTTTAAAAAGTTATGTTTCTTTATATATTATTGTCATAATAAAAAAAAATTAACATTTCTACATTAAATAAAAATCTGCAACCCTTTGTCGTCAGTAAGAAGTTCTCTAGCGCAAGATAGATACCAATTTTCATAAACTCAATAGACCAAGAAATTTTGTTTTCTAAGGCCCGAAAATTGTGAAAATAATGTCTGAATCACGAGTAAACCCTATTTCCAAAAATCTATACTAAAAATTGTAAACCTTTACACCAGCGGCGAGAAAGCAGACGCCTGACTTCTAATTTCTCGATGTTCCGACGGACTCAGATCAAGCAATCCTCCCACATTTTGCTCATTCCCGACCTGCTTTCCAATAATTGCATCAATACTGAAGCTCCTCTTCTTGTCCACAACCTGTGAAACACTAGGCATAGTGTTCCTAGGTGCAGGATTCATCTGTCTCATAGGTGGAACTGTAATAGGCACCGGTTTATAAAGCGGCGGCGGTGGTTCCAAAAAATTCCTCAACTTCAGAGCCTCCAAAGCAGAAGAAGGAAAATCCAAGAGCGGCAATCCAGAAGGTGTAGCCAAATAGGGATAAGGAATTGCCCCCGGATGACCTCCTCCAGCACAAGGTGACCTATCCCCACAAATTGCAAAAGTCGCCATAATAGCCCTATCTCTCAAAACATAATGAGGAGGTGGCCTCTTGTACCTCTTCCTCCGTCTCAGAAAACTTCCATTATCAAACATGTCCTCCGCCAAAGGATCCAGAGTCCAATAATTACCCTTCCCGGGATTTCCGGGCTCCCTTGGAATCTTGATGAAGCAATCGTTCAACGACAAATTGTGCCTGATCGAATTTTGCCAAGCTGGGAATTTGTCGTGATAGTATGGGAACCTCGTCATGATAAATTCACAGATTCCACTCAAAGTTAGCTTCTTCTGCGGCGATTGGAGGATCGCCATCGTGATGAGTGCGATGTAAGAATATGGTGGTTTGATCAGCGAGGAGGACAGTTTATCAGAAGAGTAATTGTTACCTTGATGATTCTTCTGGGTAGCAGCCATCATCGAGTAATTCTTCTTGAAGTTTCTGTTTCGATTTCTGGATGGAACCGGAACCGAGGGGGTTATGGGACTGGCGGATGATTGTGGAGATAGGTCGTTTTTGTCCAAACTTACAGGATCCACAATCATGCTACTGCTGTCCGAGTCCCTGTCGCTGTCGATGCATCCGTCACAGGATGCGTTCAACATCATGTTCATCTCCATGTTCAACATCGATGAATAGCGGTTGTTGGATGGGTTTGCTGATGGTGTTAACAAGCCTGGGTTCTGAACTTGACTTGAATTCAACATTTGAATTCAACACTTAGGGCTACCCTGGATTACCTCTTGTTCAGCTGGGTCTGGTTCTGTTTTGCCGATTTGACACGTTTTTTGGACAAAACGATGATGAAAGCTTTCACTGCTTGACCTTGGACCTGCAGTTCCTTGATTGAGGTCCTCCTGGAATTGGAAACCACTCAACACTCGAACCGCAAGTAAAAGCTCGTGCGACATCTCATTTTCCTTCGGCAAAAACCCTGTTGCAACTGTCACCCAAGTTATCTCTACGCTATCATCTTAGGCTAATAGTTTGTTTCCTTAGTGATAACAATTTTTTTCTTTCTCACCCTCACCGCGTGCAGTGGGAAAACTTAGGTCGCCACGTGATCGTCGCACTCTCTTGCTCTCTTTTTGACTCGGAACTCCAGGGACTTGCGATTACGATTCTTCACAGAAGGTCGAGTTCTGGAGATGTTCAGCAGGCACATGTTTCAGGCAAATTCCGGGGAGTTATAAATCAAAATTCTGGGGAAGTGTGTCATTTTGAAGAGAGCCATTGAAAAACTGTGATTGATGATTGATCAATCCTGAAGTGTTTAGTTCACCACAATTTCTTCATAATTCGTAACTTTCACTGATTTCGGATGTAGAAATTCCAAGAATGGTGATGATTTGTACTGTGATGAACCCGAACCGTGTTGATGAGAGAACTTGGTTGAGAAAACGTGCCTCTATGACTGCAAGGGTATCGCGAATTGATTTGAAAGCCTCCTTCGTTCGGAGGCGGTTCGTGGGGCGGAGACTTTCATCCCCACCTGGGGGTGCTAGCCACCCTCGCGAAAAGCTTTGCGGGAGTTTAGTCCAGAGTGACGGCAGGGGTGGCGGAGCTAGGAAAATAGCAAGATAGATAAAGGGTCTTTCGACTAAGGGAGGGTGAAATTGTAGCACTCCGGGGGCTGCTTTGCTTTGAACGCGGTGATAAGAGAAGGTAGATGTACAATGGTTCCAGTCGTGTCGACAAAAGCGACCGCTTAGAAACTGTCAATGAGAAATCGAGCCAAGTGGGAGGAAGAATGGGAGGACGCGTACACATTGGAAGATTGAGGGACTATTTTTATTTTATATTTGTTTGCCTTTTTTTTTGTCAAGCTGCTGGCTTCCAACGAAAGAGCAACTGACTTTCTAGCAAGTTACGTAAAGTTGCTACACCTTTGACATCGCGGCAGAAAATTGCTAAACCTTGGGTCATCTCAAGTGTTTGAAATTTTTTTAAGGGTTTACACCACCCTGGCGCTCGGGAAAATAGGTATAAAAACCCCTTTTAGAAAATCCTTCCTGATGATGTACCTAGTTTCTCTGTTAGACATTGTCTGAAAAATACAATTTTTTTTTGCTCATTTAGAAACGTAATAGCTATCGGGTGATGTGGGGAAAATTAAAAGAAAATTTTGTAGAAATGACAGCTGTTTGAACAAAAAATCTCTCATTTTAATCGAAATCTTGAGTTTAAAAAATTCATAACTTATGAACAAGGCATCCAATCAAAAAAATCCTACGTCACCCGATACCTAGTATGATAAGGAATAAATATTGTAAATTTGAACAAAATCGGTTGAGTAGATTTTGAGAAATCGTGTACACCAGTTTGAAAAAAGTAGTTTCGAAAAAAAAGCATATCTCCGTCATTTTTTAATTTATTTTATTAGTTATTATTTTCAGTTATTCATAAAACTACTATGTTCATGTGTAATATAACAATTATTTTATATATTTAATAACTACGCTGAAAAAAATTTTTATTTTTATTCCTATTTGTCTGAGCGCCAGGGTGGTGTATCCCCTTAATTTATTTTGCAGTTCGACAAAGTTCCCAAACTAAAAAATATTCTCTGAGCGTTCAAGGAGCGCTGAGAGACTTTTTGAGAGAACCGCTTTTTAAAATTATAATTTGTCAATGAAAAAAGTATACCAATTTTCCAAAAAATTTTTGATAAAATTAAGTTTTTCCCACATAAATTAATAATAGTCATGAATTCACGAGGAAGATTAATTTACCCAACAGACGATTTCTGTAATCTGCACTATGGGGTGATAGTAAACATCCCTTAAATTGAATTATTCTATAAATGTCCTCAGTATAAATTGACTCGATGTATTATAATAAAATTCTATCCTTCCAATTTCGAGCATGCCGACCCGATTCAATCAGCGGCTTAATATTTGACTTTCGATACTTTGTGACAGGTCGCTTCAAAAAGGGGATTTGGGTCGTGCCATAGTAAATGGCAATCACAAAGGCTAACGCCCTCGCGAAGATTTTAACGAGCGGGGTCACCTCGGTATATTATGTGGGTATTAGTTCGTGAAACTGCATGGTGTGGCCAACAATTTGTCCCATAGATCATATGTCATTATAGAGGGGATGTGGTAAATACCCTACCGAATTCATGAAACGATCGCTTTTATTTGGTGGGTGATAACAATTATTAGTGCCGTATACTCCATTGTAATAAACGGATGAGTCGACGTAAATATTTCCATGACAGACTCCCCAATTTCAACCAATGTGCAACCACAAAAATCCTGAAAATACAAATATCAAAACAGAAAAATTTCATTTCTATTAAGGATTTAGCTCCCTTATAATAAACATTAATGTTTAAGTGTAATAAAAAATTAAATTAATTAATTAATTAGATAAATAAAGTCAAATATAGGTTCACATTAAAACTTTCTAAATTCAACTGAAAATTAGGCAATGTCTACTTTTTTCTATTTTTAAATATTAGTTTTTGCTTGAAAGTGTATATACACTTTCGAAAAAACTGCGCGTAAAGCAAAATCTAATATTTAAAAATTGAAAACTTTCTGCAGAATATTCTGCATGCAGAAATTTTAATTCTACTGCCTTTTCATTTCAAATGAGAAACAGGGAATTCCACAAAAAAGGGGATATAAAAAGTACAAATATTTTAGGATCTCGATAACTACTGAATATGATAATTATTATTTTAGGTTGAAAATAAAAATAAGGTCGTCGGATTAAATAAGAAAAGGAGACGTTAACCTGTTATGTATTAGTGGTGCATGATAAACGCTGCGGGTGGTGTCGCAATGAAATGAGAGTGGCTGAAGGGATGAAATAGATTGAGAGGATACTGGGGGTACGAATAAAACAATTAGGGGTGCGTCGACGCACACTTGAACAGGCACCCCTCGTGTATCCAGCTATAGGGGCAAACTGTTCGTTGGCAATCGACAACGCACTGAAATCTCTGCTTTACTCATAGGTATACAAAATACACTAGATGTAAGTACATCTTCCAATGACATCATGATGGCAACCAATTCATCCCTCACGCCATGATCATGGTGTGAGGGATGGATTTAGTGAGGGACACTACTCTCAAACAGAAATTTACATAAACTCTCTCAATTTCATGCACATTTCAAACATGAGCATTGTTATATATATTTATATATATATATAAATATATATATATATAAATACATTGCAGTTTCTCTAAAAACATAATGATATACGATATCTTGTATAATATATGCAGGATATCTTGTGCACGGGTCCAAATAGAATTTTCAAATATCTGCTTAAATGTAGAAAAGACTTGACATAATTTATTTAGTAAATATGGGATTAATAGAGCAAACCGCGTGTAGAATGTAAATTTCTAGAGACATTGAGCATACGTACATAACATCGAGGCGTAAAGCATGTAAGCGTAACAGTGTCCCAGAAATCCTCGTGGGAAAGGACACTTGGCTTCGCATTTAAGGACAGAACCATATAGTTTAATGCACTGTTTGGTGTTTACGCTTCGTACTAATGGCTGAGCTTAGCGAGATTTAAATTTGTCTGTTCACTGGACCCCAGTATAAGACCCGAGGGTATGAGGACGTTTAATCTTTAAGCTTCATACTTCCGCTAAGTTACATAGCCTCCAGCCATTCTTTGCTACTTTCCACCAAACTGTATTTTAAGAGAATTTCCGACTCCTTTTGTTGTAAAAAATATTGTAAATGCCGCAAATTGGACAGCGAGGATTGTTTGAGGACAAACTTTAAATGCCCTGCAGAGTTACTCTTAATATCTTATATCTATATTTTATAAAATGTATCTTAATAGCCTCCGCATTTATATGAAATAATCGTTGCATCTCTATTGAAATATTAATATCTTAATTGTTAATAACATTTTTTTTCTAGTTTTGACTGGAATAATAGATTTCGTTGAGCTTGTCGTTTATTATCAATCTGAGTTATATTTAAAAGATACTTTTTTTCAACAGACATGAAAGAAAGAAAGCATACGTGCGTATATAAAACGACCGCAGTGGGTAATTAACTTTCAGCTCCGTACAGTAATTTGAGTCATTACAATTTCAAGTGTAAGGGTGAGTTCGTCTTTGTGCTTTCGAGAACAACCACAGACATACATAAAAGAACAGATTAAATATTTTATACAGTTACTAAAGTAAATAAATTTCGGAAATGAGTGTGTAGATACAGTATTTATTATTATTATTATTATTATTATTATTTTATATTTAGATAATTGCATACTTCAGCATTCTTTTAAATTGTAAAATTCCAGGAATATTGGATATTTTAATAATTTTTTAGATCATGTCAATTCTTTTTCAATCTGAAATAACTCTTATCCTGTTAATATACTATAATAGATAATTATAATAAATAATTGGTATCTTCAGATTTACGGATATTCAGATTAATTTGAATATCTATATAATATATAAAACTGAATGTCTGTGTGTTCTATAGAAGCGTCCACACCCTTGAAACTATCGAAACCAAATTTTTCTAGGGGTCATAAATTATTTGACTTGAGAATTTTTTGAAAGATATTTTGTGAAAGTGTTCATGAATTTTGTTCATTCATTTTATATCTTTTTAATGTAATTTTTTAACGAATTTTGTTAATCCCGTGACATTTAAAATCTTATCAAATCATTTGAAAAATATTGAAATCGCGTAAAATCCTCTGAAATTCTTTAAAATCAGTGAAACTATCTTGAAATCCTTAAAATTTATTTAAATATAATATCTTGAAGTTTTTTTAAATCTCTTAAACTCCATATGTGCCCCGGTCCATATTTTGTACCATATGTCTTGAAATTCCTTAAAGTCGAATAAAATCACTTAAAATCGTTTGAAATTCTTTAAAATGTTTGAAAGAACTTTTAAAAAACATATAGACTTTTTTCTGTGACATATAATACATTGAATATATAATATAATATCATCATATAATCATGTATATATGATGTATTCGGCTTAACCTAATACATCAAGAAACTTAATGCAACAGGTAACTGAAGTGCATCTTTTTTTATTTACCATGTAATCTCAAGTGAAAATAAGATTGCGTGAACTCAGAAAAAAGTTGGTTTGAATCAAACAAACATATCATTGATATGGGGTCAAAGTAAAAATTTATTTGAATTACACAGTTTGTTTAATTCAATCTTTATTAATTTAATTCAATGTTATTCAATTTAAAAAAAATGTATTTCTTCACATTACATAAATACAATTTCTTTCAATGAAACAAATTTCGTTCAATTCTAATAAATTTTTACTTTGACTCCATACCAATGTTATGTATGTTTGATTCAAACAAACTTTTTTCTAAGCCATATGGCTCACTCTTGTCGTTAATCCAAGTTAATCTACGAAACGTAACAAAAGCAAAATAGTGAAGGACCGAAGTCAGTGTAAAACAGACAATGTAAGACAACTTTAACTTTCTGGTGAAGCGTTTGTCGGTTCATTCGCAAGTAGAGGACCTTATAGATCCTTTCAGGATCCCATGCATATATATCCTGTGTAGTTTGAGATTGTAAAAGAGTGAGGGAGAGTTTGGAATATAAGGTTGAGGCTAAGGGTGAGGGTCGAGAGGGAAAGGTACAGAGAAAGGAAAGGAAAATGAAAAAGTGGTAAAGGGGATAAAGGGGATAAAGGGGGTGAAAGTATGAAGACGCATTCAGGCACAGGTTGACCGATGTTCGGTACTGACTACTGACTCCGAGTATTCGTCTCTGACCATACCACCCACTCGTCTCACACGTCTATTTATCCACCAGCGGTATGATATTACACCCCGGGGCACGCTTCACCATCCCCGTGTCTCACCCTAGCCACGCCCAAAGCTAGCCCCTGACACCCAAGCTAGGAGCTAGTTCATTGGCCCACGCCGATTTCGCGTCATCGCCGCTTGTTTCAGGCACGAGGGTGAGAGTGAGGGTAAGGATCGAGAGGGTGCCTGGAGGAAGGGATGAAGGGATGAAGTATGGTGGAGGAGGAAGAGGAAGGAGGTGATAGAGCTTCTGGCTGGAGGAAAGAAGCAAGCCAGGATGAGAAGGGTGGTTCTGGAAAGAGGGTGGTTTTGCGACCGTAAAGAGGGTGTTGAAATTTAGGAGGCTTCATTTGGCCTATTCTTCTTCTACTGTTCCACACTCAATGCCAAAGGCACTTTTGACCGTAGCTTCAAATCCTATTCTATGTATATATTCATATATTTATATATGTGTATGTATACATTTATATATGCATATGTATATATTTATATATCTTCATGTATATATTTATATATGTATATTACACATACATGTGTGTGTCAATTGCGTGTTCTATGTGTATATAATATGTACTCTGATTTCTAAATCCTTCCTCAAATATCTACGTCGAGCTACGTTGCTGAATCACAATAATTATTGTCGAGTGAATTGAAGTTGATGTCTTTTCAGCTTGAATGAATTTCACAGATTGCGGCACGATTAAGTGGAATATATATATATTGTATAATAATCTTCTCCTTGACTCAAGAGCAAAGCTATAGTTACTTCAAATGTGTAACGCATTTTAATTTCCTGTTTTAGGCTCACTTTGAAATTTTCAGAAGATTTTCAGAAGTATAAATCGCAGTATTAGGCTACTACATAAAAAATAAAATGAGAAGTAAAATGAATGTATAAATTAGGAAAAATTTCGGCATTTTTGTAATTTTTGATTTGAAAAGAGGAAAAGGGAATTTGAGAAATAATTCCTTGTCATTTTGCAGGGGAAATGAAGTTCTTGGTGTTGGATGAAAATTACGCGGATTAAATCACTGTGTCCCAAAGCGAATGCCCTGGTTGCTAAGGGGTTGGATGAGTCTGGAGTGAGAGAAATCGGGTGCTAGCTAAGAGTTTAGGAGACTAGAACAAATAGTGGTTGTAGTCAGCTTCAACTTCTGCGGTATTTTGCACTTGTGTGGGTAAGTTATATCTGGAGCTCTTGACGGATTGTAAAGGCGAGAGGTTGAAGTGCACAGGAGACGAGCGTGTCTGAGAAGTGAGTAATCCATATCGACAGTAGAGACCTGGAAAGTGTGTGGAATAAATGATACATGAACATGCTGAAACAAAGAACCGGATAATCACTCTGCCTTTGATGCCAGGTCGGATAACAGGGGTAACAGTGCCTACTTAGTGGAGACTGGATAAAGAGATGCTTTTTCTGGAACGACTCACAACGTTCGTTATGATTTCTCTTGGAGGGTCGGTTTTTAATATTCGGTATTTTGCACCCTGAAAAAAATGCATTCACTCGAGAAATAAATACATTTTTTTATTTCACAGTTTTTAATACATAATTATACAATTTTTAAAAATATTCTAATGATTATTTTAAATATATCAAATATTCGTTAACTCTGAAATCGATTTATTTGAAGCACAAATCATTTTTTTTTTAAATAATAAATACAAGTAAAAGAGAACAAAGTTTCGCGAATTAATTTTTAAAAAATATTTGTGTATGGTATACATATAAAGAATTCTTTAGAAAGTAGATAATTTTTATTTAACAATTTTGTATGGAACTGTAATATTAAAATTCATTAATATTAACAAATTTTAATACACATAAGAAAATGAGTTTATCACATAACTTTCGCCCGAAGACTAATTTTCTTATAAAAATAAAATTATTATTATTGATTATAATTCAATTTTATCTATAATCCAGTTTTATAGACTTTTTCTTTAGAAATTCCATATCACGTAGTTAAACCTTAATTAAAGAGGCGTATTGCATAGAAGATATATGCAATAAAGTCAATTTATTGATATGACAATTTAAAAATTTTTTTCTTTCACATATAATAACAGATTGAATGGGAGGGTATTATAATTATCATTTAATGTAACTGTTATTAAAATAGAAAATTATATAAGTAATACGTTTTTTTTATTAATTATTTTTGCATATGTATTATTTATTACATTTTTGTTGTTAGCTGTAACAATTAATTTTCAAATTAAATAAAATTCGCGCGCATTTTCACTCGGTCGGTAAAGTAGGATACACATCTATAATCTGTGTTATCGACAACTTCAAGATTTGAGGTTCTGTTTGTTCTGGGAACATCCATATTCCATGCTGTGTGCCCTGTGTGCATCTAAGGATGTGGTGAGAATATAAACATCGTAATATAATAAAATATACCAATAGAAAGATATGGACTCGTACGACCTTTTTAAGAAATTATCCGCTGGAACAAAGCTCAATCTTCAACGTTTTAAAAATGACGCAGAGCGATTTTCGGTAAGTTACAACGATATATTAATTATAATCTAAAACTAACCTCAAAGAGTGTACATCCATGATCTCCATGATGCATGCATTGAAATGATTAAAATTCAATATTTTAATAATTTTAGTTCTAATATTGGAACTAAACTAACTCATCTTTGCTTACTGTTTCTTTTCTTTATAAATTTGATGAAATAGTTCTCTTGTCTTAATGTATTAACCAATTTTGGTTCGGCACTATTAACTAATAAAATTATCATTTTTAATGTTTCCAGCTGATACGAAAGCCTGTAAAAGAGGAAAAAATAGCGATAAAGATCGAACAACCAGATCCCGAGTTCGAAGACATAGAATTACGTTCAAAGAGGAAACTTGAAGAGGATGATTCAGAAGGAGGAAATATTTTAACTCTCTACGAAGGAGTAAAAGTATCCGAAGATGGGAAAATTATCAAGCAAAAAACGAAGAAACAGAAAGTTTTGAGTGAGGAAGAGAAGCTGCAAAAAGAGCGAAAGCAAGATAAAGAAAAGGTGCAACTTTATTAATAAGTATAATTTTTATTTTGCTAATTAAGTATGAATTAGAAATTTTCCTCTAACCCTAATGTTTTTATTGTAGGTGAATCATTTCAGAAATCAACATCACATATCGACCATTGGTGGTAAAGTACCAAATCCAATAGAAAATTTCCAACAACTATCGACAATTTTTAAAGTTGGGAGTGATTTACTAAAAAATATGAGTGATTGTGGATATAAAGAACCCACGCCGATTCAAATGCAAGCCATGCCTATCATGTTAGAGGTATCGTTGCTTTCTTTATTACTGAGGATTTTATCATTGAATGAAATATTAAAATATTATTTTCTTTGAATTAAGAGCAGTTTCATTAATAAGTTATGCAATGGTTTTTACTTTAGGGTAAAGAAATTTTAGCCTGCGCACCTACCGGTTCAGGAAAAACTGCCGCCTTTTTACTCCCAATAATTCATCAGCTTAGCGGACCCCAAAAGCAAGGATTTCGTGCTGTTATTCTCAGTCCCACTAGAGAATTAGCAAAGCAAACTTACAGAGAATGTCTAAAACTCAGCGAAGGAAGAGGCTTTCGAGTTCACATCATTAGTAAAATCAATCAAGCTCTTTCTCAATACGGACCAAAAAGTTCGAAAAAGTTTGGTCAGTTTTTACTGTTAATATTGAATTATCATTTTTATTAATTCTTATACTTAATATGTATATTTTTATGTTTATTCATTTTTGACTTTATGTATATATTATTTTCAGATATTTTAATCACAACCCCAAAGAGACTCACGTTTCTTTTGAATCAAGATACACCAGCTATTTCGTTAAAGAAGTAAGATGATTTATTTATTTATTATTATTCAAAATTTATTAAAAAGTAAATATGATTTTAAGGATAGAATAATGACCTTGATTACGTTTGTTATTATTTTGATAAAAGAATCTAATCTTAGAAAACTTATTTTAATAGCGTGGAGTGGCTAGTTGTTGATGAAGCAGATAAGCTTTTTGAAGAAGGAACAAGAGGTTTTCGTGATCAGCTGAATGAAATTTCAAAAGCCTGCACGAATCCTAATCTTCGGCGAGCTATGTTCAGCGCAACGAATACACCTGCAGTTACAAGATGGTGCAGAGAAAATCTCAAAGGCTGGATTACAGTTACCATCGGTCATAGGTAATATTACAAAAATTAAATCATCAGATTCATATACGTGGATACGAGATTTTAAAACTATTTTCTTATGATTCCAGAAATGCCGCAACAGACCTTATTGAACAAGAATTATTATTTGTTGGAGACGAAGGTGGAAAACTAATGGCAATGCGGAATATAATCCAGAAGGTAAACATTATAATTATGAATTCAAGTATACCTTTTGCTATTAGTAAACTAACAACAAAATTATTTTCATTTGATACAGGGTTTCTCTCCACCCGTCTTGGTTTTCGTCCAGAGTAAAGAAAGAGCCCAAGAACTTTTTAGCGAGCTCATATATGATGGAATTAACGTAGACGTTATTCACGCAGACAGAACTCAGACTCAAGTTAGTTTTAAGTCTTATTTTTTATTTATGCAATATAATTTATATTAACTTATAAACTGAAATGTTTTATTTATTTTTTTAGAGAGACAACGTTGTACGATGCTTTAGGGAAGGAAAGATTTGGGTTCTTGTGTGTACAGAATTAATGAGTCGTGGAATAGATTTTAAGGGTGTTAATCTAGTTATCAATTTTGACTTTCCACCTTCTGCAATTTCGTATATTCACAGAATAGGTACATATTCAGTAATTTCAGTTTTAAAGAAATTTTTACATATTGTGTGCTTATGTGTTTTATATATTTTTACTATTTGAAAAATATTTTACAGGAAGAACTGGTCGTGCTGGTCACAAAGGAAAAGCAATAACATTTTTCACACAACAGGATGTCGTAAATCTGAGAAGGTTTGATAAAATTTAATATTTAAATTTGAACCTGTCTGCTTTTACCAAATATATTTTCCTAACAAATCATTTTTTACAGTATTGCTGAAGTGATGAGAGCTTCTGGATGCGAAGTGCCAGAATACATGCTTGCAATTAAGAAATTAGACAAAAGAGTAATTAAGAAACTTCGGCATGAGACTCCGAAACGACAAAGGATAGCAACGAGTCTAAAGTACAAGAGACGTCACAGTGGAAAAGAAAAGCCAGAAAATACACAAAGTTTTAAGAATAAGGTCGAGAATGGATCGAGCAAAGAAAAATTAAAAGGAAGTGGGAAAATCAAGAGCAAGGTCAGTGACAAAAGGGTAAAACAGAGAGGTGAAAGGACTAAAAGTCGTGACGATCGTAAAAAACGAACTCTTTTATCGAAGAAAGTAAATTCTAAGCAAAATTTAAAAAAAACGAAAAAGTCTGTGAATATAGAGGAATAAAGTTTTTAATTCACGATATTGTTGTTTTCCGTAACAATGAGATACACTTAACGTTTATCAAAGAGTAGAAAGCCAATTCGCTTGTGTTCGAGTATAAAATAATTGGCTTTTGACACGTTAGCTAATTTAAAATGTATCTTAACATTGAGCATTACAATAGGCATGTTATAAATAACACATCAAAGCATTGATTATGCTTAAAATAGGTACAACAGATGAAGTTTCCACAAAATTACAGTATAAATTGGAGAACTTATCAAATATTTTACAAATATTTGCAGAAGGCAATTTTCCAGCAAATTGCTATCGAGAGTAAATCATATCATACATAAAGAATATAAAACTAAAGGTTCACTGTACATATTATAAATGTATAATTTAGTTGCACGTAAAAACTATTTTGTATCCTTTTTTGTAAATAGCTTTCACGCGAGTATAAAAGTCTAACATTTTTAAAGTTATCAGGTAATATTATTATTACGTTTCGCATAACCAGTCACAAGGCAATTTTGGCATTTTACTCGCAGGCCAGGGAAGATATCCTGCTGTTTTGAATACCCAATAGTCATATGAAACTTTGGTGACAAGAATTATCAGCATTATTACTTCTGTAGCGATGATGTAATAAATATAGTCAGTCCAATCGCCTGGGTATACGCACATTTTTGAAGGTTCCAAGTCCACTACTTTTTCTTTTACGTTCTCGCAGAG
The DNA here is from genome assembly GCA_032164275.1 of Synergus coniferae. NCBI lineage: Eukaryota > Metazoa > Arthropoda > Insecta > Hymenoptera > Cynipidae > Synergus > Synergus coniferae. Next base: position 2,232,963 of record JAUEJJ010000046.1, read on the forward strand.
AACCTCATCATAGTCCAAAATTCGAGTTTGGAGCCACACCTAAAAATTCAAATAATTTAATTTTGACGTCTTCATTTAAAAACATCCCTGGAATGATAATTTTTTAATTTCAATAATAAGATTACTAAATTTAGTATACACACCTTCAAATATTTGGCGGTATTACAGTCGCACAGCAATTCGTTTCCTCCAAGCTTCACTAGTCTACTAACGAAATTTTTGTCGTGTGCATTAGGCGCCAGGATATAAGTTGGAAGCTGCAAAATTATTTAATATAGTTTATTATTCAAAATATTTAATAATAAAATAATTTCTTTGAGAAATTAATCTTTTTCAAAAATCTCTGGCTAAAATCTTCATTTACCGATTTGATCTTGTTGTATCGCAAACTAAGAAGAGCATAATTTTCCAAAAACTTGGAACCTTCTAATGTGTTGATAGAAGATATATTGTTGTAATCCGCGTAAAATTCACGAATGTCTTCATAGCATGAATTTGTACTTAAGTCATCAAGCACAGTAATCTACAAAAAGAAACTCATATAAATTGATATAGTCTTTGTTTTGTTACAGTTTTCAAAAAGTTTGAATACATACGTTGTTATAAGAAACATTTAAAGCTATCGTATTGCGAGGTAATTTTTCAGGTAGTTCAGTCAATTGGATTCCACTGCAATCAACATTTACAGCTAAAGTTGGAGGTTTCCCTTCGACAATATCCAGTCTTCTAAAATTGCACTGGCACTGCCAGTTTTCTCCTTTAGGACATTCTGTTTGTAACTGATAAGCACAATGGAAATCAATTAATAAACAAATCCTTCATTTAGAAATAGTAAAATGAAATAAAAAACTTACCAAACTTAAATAACGGACTTGTTTCAGAGGAACTTGCTCTGTAGTATTGAACCAATGCCAGGTTTTACTTGCTGAACAAACCGTTTCGTTTTCTCTTTTAAAATTAATTTGCTTTTCTCCAGTTTTGTTGATATACTGGTAGATATCGTGGCACCAAAGCGTGTTGGTTCCTGAAATCAAATGGAAAAATATTAATATTTAATACTATAAATTTGAATTGCTAGTGAAGGTCATCAAAAATAATTATTTACCAGAAATATCGAGCAAAAATTCACGACCATTCATGGTGTTTAGGGCAGGAAGGTGTGTTAAGTTGTTGTAGGATAAATCCAAAGTTCTAAGCTGGAAAAGTCGTGTTAGAGAATTATTCTCCACTTCGACGAGACCGTTATTAGAAAGATTAAGACACAAGGTTGGCGTCATCATCAAAAATTTACCCTTCACTCTATTTATTTTCCCATCAGTTAGGGCTAAGGATTTCAGTCTTCTCCATCGAACTTCACTTGCATTAAATACGTCCAAGGTGGCATTGCGAATGTGAACGTATGACACATGTACAGGAAAATCTGATAAAATTTAAAACATTTTAATGTTCAATCAATAGATAAAATAATATATGTAAAAGCAAATAGCGACTCATATATTTTTAAAAATTCTGTATATTCAGAATAATCTGAAATTATTCTTCTTCTACGTACCACTCAAAATAGTCGACTGATTTTTATCAGTTGCTTATCTAATGTACATTTTTTAATTTTAGCAGCTATGATAAAAATTGTTAAGAATTACTCACTTGTACAAGCAAGTCCTTCCTCGAATGCTTTATGACTATTTAAATTACAGCACAGTACAGCACTTTCTTCTGGATATGTATTTGAGAGAGCTATTCTCTTGCAAGGACATTCTCCGGAGTCTGATGGTGGACATTCTGTAGGTTGCTGATAAAAACATTGTTCGGGCAGAACGTCTTCTGGAACAGGATTCGGTGTTGAGGCTTGATTTGTAGACGAGGCTTGATCCTCTTCTGTGCGTGCTCTTGCCACTCCGGCGTAAAAACATATCATTACCGTCAGCCACTGCATCTGAATGCATAATAAGAATGACTTTGATTACATTTTTCTATCTTCAATTGGCATGAAGTACTAATTTCGTTATCTCCAGTCTTTTTATTACTCGAAAAATAAATCATTAGACTAATTCCACTACTTTAATTAGAGTTAATGATCGTAGGCAGTCGTTTAGTCGGTTTAGTTGACCCAATTTTTCCTAAATACATTTTATAATTCCCAGAATGGAGAAATGACCGTAGGAACAAAAAAAAAACAAGAAATTAAATTGATAAACTCTAGTACGACAGCCCCCATCCGAGTATAACCGAGGCAAGCGCTGCTTAACTTTGGTGATCGAACGAGACGCCTTAAACTTTTTTTAGAACTTGGATCTTATCACCACGACAAAGCTTCCTCTATGAGGAAGAAAAATTTTAATTTAAATGGTTAGGTCGATCAAAGAGTTCTATTTCGATCAAGTCCTATCAGCCTCTTCAATTAATTTTAATAATAGTTCACTCTATCACAACATAGCTTTCAACTTCCACGAATTCATAATCAATTCAGTAAAGTAGCTGACTTGTGACCTTTGAAGTTACGCAAATTATAATACCACATTGAATTCCATAATGAAACAAGAATAATACAGACGATATTAAATAAAAATGCATAGATAATAAAGTAACAGATTATAAATAATTGCTCATTTAATTAAATATCTGTATTTAATCGTTTCCTTATCATTATTTGCTGTAACAGGTGTAAAAGAAAAAATGATCAGTTGATAAATTCAAGCTCATTTGGTATTCTAGAACAAATGCGTATAAGACTAAAAATAAGAACGTGAATTTTTTTCTTTTCTTTTCCTATAAATTACATTGGGAAACAATGTTTGTTCGGTGACTTGAAACCACGTTACGAAAGGAGTGGTGGCTTTCAAGGACTTGAATTATGATGTTATACATTAGATTCATAAAAATGTCTTTTCTTACAAGCTACTAGC
>JAUEJJ010000046.1:2255452-2275128 GCA_032164275.1 Synergus coniferae
AACTCTAAGAAATCCGTCCGAAATTTGAATTCGAAAACTTGTGGAGCATTGCTGGCTACCTGGCTTGCTGCAGAGAGCGCATAGAGAGAGCCGAGAGCGTATTCCGATCATGGTTTAGATTTTCGATAGGTCGTATTTCGAATGTCAATTTTGTTTTTAAAATTGGCTACCTGCGCGCGCAGTTCACGTTGGCTTTCCGTTGGAGAAAGGATGCTATTGGTCAAAATCTGGCGCACGATTCAAATTCAAATTAAATTACCTACCTAATGCAATTTTGAATCTCACGTCAAATTTTAACCAATGGAAACCTTTCTCCAGAGAGAAGCCAATGTGCTCTGCGCGCTCAGGGAGCAACTTTGAGATTAGTGGTTTATACCAGTTTGTTTGTTGCGGCTTTTTTGAAAGACGCAAGATCTGGTCAGTTATTGTTACCGGAGCTTTATATATTTCGTGTCTATTTCAGTAAAAAATTAATGTAAGATGAATTTGAATGCAACATTCGAGTATTTCGGACAGGATAATTATTCAACAATTGGCAAATTTTACTCTAATTTTTCAATTTTGACTTATGTCATTGTGGTTTTCATTGTTGTGATAATTGTTAACATTCTTGAATTTTTTAAAGGTATTTAATCGCACTTATTTCATTTTTTTAAGGATTTATATGCACTTATACATTCATATATATTTTTCAGACTAGTTTATTGTTCTCATGCTGTATTAAAATCTTATTTTGAATTATATAAATAGGTGAAAATGGAAACGATTCTTCAAGTTTAACTATTCTTAACCAGCAGATACTCGAAGATAGTCAGAAAGCATTGATTGAATTACATGAAGCATCTGACGTACGTAAATAATTTAATATTATATTAGATCTAAATTTTAACCTCAAAATTAAATTTCCCGCATTTACTCTCTTTACTCAATAAAATTATTATTATTAAATATCTTTTCGCTCTGTAGATGTATATGTATTTTGTTTTCAAATACAAATGTGCCTATAGAGCGAAAAAATGTTTACTTCTAATACTTTTTGCATAAAACAAGGAATTCAAAGTTAAACTAAAAATTCAATCTTTTCATTTTAATCAAAAAGTATTAAAACTACAGATTTTTTCGTTCTGTACTTATAATTCTATTTAAAAAATAAATAGATGTATAAGGCGAAGAGGTATTTAATTATAATATTTATTAAGTAAAACGAAGAAATTTAATTACAATGTTAGAACTTTGAACAAACTCCCTTGATTATATTTTACACTGATTTATTTATTAGTTTCTTCATCTTTTTATTTAATTGCGTAATAATTAGCCACATATTTAAAAAGTGGTGTTTATTTTTCATTCTCATAATTAGTGACATTTTTTTTAGAAATGCTACAAAAAGGATTATGCTGTAAAGTGTATTGCTACAGCAAAACGTTATCCATACCTGATAGACATAAGTCTTCCGAATTCAAATGGTATAACTCCAATTCATCGAGCCTGCTATCGCGGAAATTATGACCTGATTGAATGTATGATAGCTGAAGGTAGATTTTATTGAATTATTTTATTTTAAACTTATTTTAAATCAAAATATGTTATTAAATTTTAAATAATGTAAAATATTGTTTGATAGGTGCAGATCTTCGTAAAACAACTGATTCTGGGGAAAATTGTTTCCACATGACAATTGATTACTACATTAGAAATCCGACTAAAAGGCAATTTAAATGTCTTGATCTCCTCTACAAAAATGGTATTAACAGTTTTACTATAAAAAAATAGCAAATAAAAATACTTCTAACATTACCCAGCACTCAGAGTAATAGACAAAGTTTTTTTATGTTTAGGGTGTTTTTTGAAGAAGAATAGTAAATCATACAAAAAATTTGTATCTTATGTAAAAGAAGAAGAGAACAAAGATCTTCTGCAGTGGTTAAAATCTCACTCGACCCCTATCAATAAAAAATCAGGATGATGAAAATGACAATGAATATGTCGAGTGTAAGTTTAAGGACATTTTTTAGTACTTTCTAAGTTCTAATTATAATTGAATATAATTTCGTTCAAAAATTGTTAATATTATCTAAAAAAATTTAATACTAAATAATGGAAAGTTCAGTTTTAAAGTTTACTTCTAATGTTTCTTTCTTCCATTTTGTAAATACACTAATTCGTAGTACAATCCTTTTCTTTCGAGCAATTCTTTATGGGTACCACTTTCAGCAACTTGGCCGTCACTTATAACACATATTACATCAGCATTTTCCACAGTTGAAAGCCTATGTGCTATTAGAATACAAGTCCTACCTTCTCTTGTCTTATCTAGTGCTGCTTGGACAATCTAAAATTAATTTTTTAATTGAGGAACATATCTCAACTTTAAAAATAATTTATATTTGAGTTTGTCAAACTTTTAACTTAAATACTGTGATTTATACCTTTTCACTCTCCGAGTCGAGTGCCGATGTAGCTTCATCTAATAAAAGGATTTTGGGATTTCTAACAAGAACTCTGGCAATGGCAATTCTTTGCTTCTGACCCCCAGAAATTTGAGTTCCTCTATCTCCAAGTTTAGTTTCATATCCAAAAGGCAAGGATGAGATAAATTCATGTGCATTTGCTTGCTTTGCCGCTGCGATTATATCCCCCATTGGCACTTGTCTTGTATTATCCCCGTAAGCAATATTTTCAGCAATTGTCCTTGCAAAAAGTGTTGGTTCTTGAGATACTAATCCTAAGTTCATTCTCAAAGAAGCTAAAGACATTGTTTCTATATCTTTATTATCCAATTTCTAGAAAAGAAAACAGTATTAATAATAATTAATATTTTACTAGTTTTTTTTTTTTTTTTTTTTTCTAGTGACGTGTTCGTTATATTCATTTTTTAAATAAAATACTTGCCACTGTTCCTGATATTGGGTCATAAAATCTTTCCAGTATTTGAATAATTGTACTTTTACCACAACCACTAGAACCAATTAATGCAATAGTTTTTCCAGTAGGTACTTCCAAATTGAAGTAATCCAAAATTCGAGCACCACTTCTCGCAGGATATTGAAATACGACGTCTTTATACTTTACTTCTCCGCAGAATTTCTAAAACGAATGAAACTTTATTTTAAATAAAGCTAGTGCCAATTGAAACTGATATTCTGTGTGGTCGTAATATTGTCATTGAAATATGATTTATTTTCGAACTACTATTTAGTATACTAACTTACCTCATCACTTTTAGAAATATAAAATGGATCTTGAATTTTTGGTTTTCGTCCTAAAATCGCAATAATATTTGCAGCAGCTTGCAAACCTTTTTGAACGTTGGGAGCATATGCAGACGCATTGGCGACCATAACAGTTCCCATAATAAGTGTTTGGGAAACTCTAAAGAATTTTTAGCAAAATAATGTTTACATTTATAAAAATTACAATAATTATTAACGAATGTTTACGAATTAAGTGGCACATATTTAAAAAACAAGTTAAATACTTGAAAACAGTTGAATAATGTAAGTCCTTTTGTTCCATCAAATATCCCCCATAATACATGCAGGTTCCGAGAGCAAAATAAGAGACAGATCTGGCCAAAGCAAAAATCAAACCACGAAAATGAGTATTTTTTTTCGCAAGTGCATATGAAGGCTTCATTGCTTCTACATATGAATTGTAAAGAGTTTCCTCTATTCCAAAAGCCACTACAGTTCGTATGTTGCTCACCGCTTCTACAGCAATCTGTGATAAAAGTATTTGCATTATTTTATGATATGGAAAACATATTTAGTAATTAGAGTCATCACAGTATCTAATTTTTTGAAGGAATTTAAAATGATTTTAAAAAAATTCAGAATAGTTTAACGATTTTTCAAAAATTTTCAAAGGATATCAAAGATTTTAAGACTTTTTAATTGATTTTGAGGAATTTCAAAGGATTTGGAAAGATTTCAAGTAATTTTGAGAAATCACTAGAGATTTCACTGAATTTAATTTTAAGGATTTAAGAATACTCAAAAGATGTAAATTTCCAAAATAGGTGAAAAAGGTGAACAGATTAAAAATAGTTGAAAAAGGTAAATAGAAGTCGATCTGTGATGACTATAATTAAAATATATAAAAAATTTAGGAAAAAACTAACTTTTGTTGATGTTTCCAGGTCTTTGTGATAACTGAGTGTTTCCTGCCTGTACATCAAGTTCTGCAGATATCTTGTGACAAGAATTAAGGGAATGAAAGCCGTTCCTACGAGTCCTAGTCTCCATTCATAGTAAATAGACATAGCAATTGATATTATGATCGTACTATAGGATTGGACAATGATACCAATTCGCTGACCAGTTGCACCCCGAACAGCTGCCGCTTCTGTAGACAATTTGGAGCAAAGAGCTCCTGTTCCATTTGCTGGATCATCGAACCAACCAATCTCTTGTCGCAACATTGTTTGAAAAATCAGGCCTCGTAATCTCAACGTCAAACATTCACTGGCAATACCAAAGAGCAAATACTGAAAACGAGAACACACTTAAACTAATTTTAAATGCCTTTTTCAAGTAATATAATTTTTATAATCAAATAGCAGAAATTTCTCGAAATGTCTCGAAAATCTCGCATGCATTGTTGTTGCAAACCTGATTGGATGACGAATGAGAAGGAAAACAAAATAATCGCGGATATTTGTTTACTTGTCCCTTAAACTTTTACCAAAAAAGCTTCAAAATCCTTTAAAATCAGTTGAAATCGTTTACAATTCCTAGAAATCGCTTGAAATCCCTTCAAATTCCACAAAAATTTTGAAAATCATAAATTTCTTAAAATCCATGTTAAAATTTGTGAAAATCTATAAAAATTGCTAGAAACCTCTTGAAATTTCTTAACATTTAAAATTTGTTAAAATGATTAGAAAACTCCTAAAATTACTTGAAATCCTTAAAAAATCTTTTAAAAAGTCTGAAAAATTCCTTGAAGTCACATAAAGTTATTATGAGTTTTATTAAACTCCATAAAATTCTTAACGTTTTCACAAAATAAAAAAAAAACAGAAAAATCGCTTGAAATTCTATAAAATTTCAAAACAACCTTCGAAATCTTTTTAAATTCTACGAAATCTTTTGAAAATTATAAAAATATTTTGAAATCCCTCAATAAAATTCCCAGACAAACTTTAGAATCCTTCATTCATAAAAATGCTACGAAAATATTTAAAATTAGTTTACGTCCTTTAAAATGCATTAAAATTATTAGAAATCTTATCAAATTTCAAGAAATCTTCTAAAAATCAAAAAAGTATCTTGAAATTCCTCAAAATGATTAGAAATCTTATAAAATTTCAGAAAATCTTTAAAAATTTCACAAATTCTTTTCAAAAGCATAAAAACATCTTGAATTCTCTTAAAATTCCTGAAAATTTAACGATAACATTTAAATTGCCTTAAAATTCTTTAAAATTCCTCGATATTCGAAATTTAAAATACCTTAAGAACCCCTTAAAACTCTTAGAAAATCCTTGAAATCTCTTAAAAGTTCTCGAAAATCTTCAAAATCGCTATTGAAATCTCTTAAAATTCTACGAAGTCCTTTAGAAATCCTAAAAATCCGTTGAATTTCGTAATAATCACTTGAAAATCATCGCAATCGCTTAAAATTTCTAGAAACTTCTTGAAATTCCTCATTAAAAAAAGTGGTGTAACAAAATGTCCCAAAAATCTCACATATAGTACATTATTGTTTCAAACCTAATTGGAGTTTGAATGATTTAAAGTTGTAAAAAGAAAAAAAATAATAATCGCGCACGTAGTGTGTGTGTTGATTCGCTAGTTTTATAAGAACGTATATTATAAACTGACCTGAGCAAAATTGGATACGCCAATTAATACACCAGCTGATACGAAATACGTGCAATAAATTTTTGTCCGACTGCGAATTAAGTCCGAATCTGGACCCGATAGTTCCTATAAATTAAAAAAAAATGCTTACAGTTAGTTTTATGAAAATATTTAAACACAGAATCCAGCAATAGAATAAAATGACTCACGTCTATCACATCTCCGAAAAAGGTGGAAAATAATGGGGGAGAGCAACCAACAATTATGGAAGCGAGACAGGCAGGAAGTATGTAATACCATTCTGGTTTACTCAATTCCAAAATTTTCAGTGTTGAAACTGCCTCCAGCGATTCAACATTTGCCACTCCATATGAAACCTACAATGTTCCTTTTAAAATTATTCTGGCTCACTTTATGACAAATATTTTTGATTTTATACTCGAAAATAATTTGATAAATTATAATATATACATATAAGATATAAAATACCTCAGATATAGTACTAGATTCATCGTCAGCTATTTCTGATGACTCCTTTTTCTCAATTGATCTTTTTATTTCTGCAGTATGCATTTCTGAAATATCCGTTGCCTATTTTTGAAAAATAATAATAATATGAATACTAGGGGAAATTCCTTTGGAAACTTTAAATCTTTTCCTTCCCCAAATTTTAATTTTTACCTGAGCTGTGACAAGCGAATGATAGTGACCTTTTAATCCCATTAAATAATCATGATTGCCTTCTTCTACAACTTCTCCATTTTTCAGGACAATTATTTTGTCAGCTCCTCGAATCGTTGTTAATCTGTGAGCAACAATGATCGTCGTTCTTCCTTTATGCACCTAATAATATAAAATATAATGCATTTTCGAAGAACACTTTCAAGATTTATTAGATATGGTACATATATTATATATATATATATTTTTTTTCAATTACTTTGTCTAGTGCTGCTTGAACTTTAGCTTCCATTTTTGTGTCAAGTGCTGACGTAGCTTCGTCAAGAAGTAAAATTTTTGGATCTCGAACTAAAGCTCTCGCTATTGCAATCCTCTGTTTCTGGCCTCCAGAGATTTTCGTTCCTCCTTCACCTACGACTGTTTCGTATTGCTTAAAGAACAATTGTAAAATGTCAATTTACAATAAATTTTTGAAAGTTGAGAAGAAAAAATTGTCAAGCAAAATACTTACACATGGTAGTTTCATGATGAAATTATGAGCGTTTGCTTCTTTCGCTGCGAGTACAATTTGCTCCATTGATGCGTTAACATTTCCATAACGAATATTTTCTGCGACTGTTGTATCAAAAAGTACTGGTTCTTGGCCAACTGTTCCCAATTGATTTCTAAACCATTTTACATTCAGATCTCGTAAATCGTATCCGTCTATTAATATCTAAAATAATTTTAAAAATTATTAAATAAAAAATAGACAAATATTTAACAATAACAATAATAAATCATTAGCTAAATTAGAAACTCCGCAGTACCTGTCCTCCAGTGATATCATAAAATCGTTGCATAAGTTGGACGCAAGTAGACTTTCCGCATCCGGAACTGCCAACTAATGCCACAGTTTCTCCTTTCTTAATCGAGAAATTTAAATTTTTCAAAACCTAAGAGTATAATAAACAATATATTCCAAGAAATGTTTAAATATCTTAAAACTGTCTCATTGTATAATAGTATTCTGATTTTTTAAATATCTCGCGGGAACTTACTTTAACATCAGGCCTCGAAGGATATTCGAAACATACATTTTTAAATTCTATAGAACTGCCAATATCTGGCGGCTTCAAGCCTTTTAGAGATAAACTATTAATAATCGAATTTCTCTCAATAACATCAAAAACTTTGACAGCAGCTGCTTTTGAGATTTCAGATGTTTCAACGTACATGGCACCTGAGCATAAATTTACAGTTGCCATCATGACGCTGAAGAAGACCTTTATTGAAAAAATGATTACTTTCTTATCATTAATTACTTTGTAAATTGAATTAACTTTTAATCTTTTACTATTAATCTCACCGTCGCCATAGATGATGGTCTAAAACTTTGAATTTCTATAGGAAGTGCTCTTTCTCTTAAAATTAATTCAACCCCATACCAATATGCAAAAGAGTAACTTATGTATGTAGATAGCCAAATTAAGCCAAATTCCAGTGCAGACAATAAAACAGTCTTAATATTGTTTTTATAGGTTGATGAAAGATTCGATGTGTACCTAAGAAATTCTGATTTTTCACCTCCAAAAGCTACGACTGTACGAATTGCTGAAAACACTTCTTCTGCTATAGAACCTGCTGTGGCATAGATTTCTACTTCCTTTCGTGTCATTACTGCTGTCGCCTTATTAACGTCATAAATATCATTATATCATATTAGTATTATAAAATATATTTAAAAACAATACTAAATTGAATTATTACCTTTGCAACAGCATAAAGAATGAAAGCAATAATAATGAATGGAACAATACAAATACTGGCAAGTCTCCAGTCGTTATCAAAAGCAAGAGCAATGCAACCAATAACTGCGACAAAATTGTGCAGAAACATAACAAATTTTTCGCCAATTCCATCTTCTAGTTTTATGACATCCCTGAAAATTTAAATCAAATATAATTAACAATATTATACGAGCGTTACAGTCCTGTTGGAAGTAAAGAGATAGATTTCTATCTCCTTCTATCTCCATCTCAGTCCACATCAACGCCTATCTCTTTCAATCCCCACTTCTCTATTCCTTCCTATCTTTCGCCTATTCTCGTCTATACCTTCATATCTCCTTGTCAATCAAGAGATAGCGTTTTGGGGATGCAAAATGGATACTTAGAAGAGATAGAAATGTTCTATCTCTTTATATTTCCAAATTTGTATCTCTTTCTATCTCTTTACTTCCAGCAGGGAGTGAGCAGCAACTTTTTTTTTGTACAATTAAAAATATTCAAATACAAAAAAAATTACAACACTTCCGGGAACACTTCGGTAAATTTACGTGATCCCCATAAATATATAGGGTGGACCATCTGTTAGTACGAATTTAATTTGAAAAAAAAATACACTTTTTCCGATGTGAAATTGAAATAATTTGCTGAAAATGAATGGTATATACATGCCATTTATAAATGAAAAATGAAATCATTTAAGTGTCCACCACGGTTCTTTTTACAGGTCTGCATATCTGATGGTCGAAATTGTCGATGACTCGCTCCAATAAATAAACTGAGGGGAACGACCTCAGTTTCGGCCCGAATGTTGGTCTATAAGGCTTGAATTGTTCGTGGGGAATTGGCATACAGTTTATTTTTCAAATAACCCTAATTAAAAAAATTCAAAGGAGTCAAATCGCATGATTTTGGTGGCCAATTCACATTGGAGTTCTGAACAATTTCGTGGCATGCAGATGGACTTTTTGTGCCTAAAATTGGATGAAATGGATGAAGACGACCTTTGGTTCCATAAGACGGTACAACAGAACACATAAACCGTCAAACAATAAACTTATTGGCGATTAAGCTTGGTGATTGCATAATTTCCAGGAATTCCGATGAGAATAGGTCACCAAGATAGTGCCATATGAACCCTTCGAATTTTTTTCTTTGATGTTATTTGAAAAGTAAAGTGCATGCTAATTCATCACGAACTATTCAAGCCCTACAGAACAACATTCAAAAAAATTGAGACTGGTTCCCCCAGTTGACTGGACAGAGTCATCGAAAATTTCAACTGAAATAAATATAAATATAAATAAAAAATATAATCTTCTTACTCTGTTAATCTGCTTGCAACATCACCACAACTCATGATGTCATACCAACTGATGTCTTGATGCAAAATAGATTTCAAGTACATTGTTCTTATTCGAAAAGCTTGCCTTTGAGAAGTGTAATTAAAAAGAGCAATGCTAACATATGTAAGTCCCAACATTATGAAGCTGACGATGCTAGTGCCAATTGCGAAATTCGTTACAGATTCCATGACGTCTGTTACGATATATCCTGAAATATCTATTCCAATTACTTTAAATGCACTCACTAATTGGGCGTCAACCATCCCGCCAACCAATTTTCCAAACATTTGTACATTCCATGGCACTGCCAATCCTGTCACAATACTGCAAACCCCTCCAATAAGCATGAGGAACATTTCCCATTTTGTTGCATAACGAAACTGAAAATTTGGATTGCTTCTTAAGGGGGTGTCCTGATGCTTTAGAAGGTCCGAAAAATTACTTTTTTTTCGAGAATTTTTTGCAAGGGAAAAAAAACATCTGAGTCGAAAAATTACTTCATGTTGAAAAAATTTTTTCGTACACTTCAAATATAAATTAAAATATACCTCAAAGTTCATTGGGCTCAGTTGTTTTTTTCCCTCTGAAAAAAATTCTCAAAAAAAGTCATTTTTCAGACATTCTAAAGCAGCACACCCCCTTAAATTAATTTCGTTAAATTACAAAGTATATGATATTTACAACTGAAAAATAAACTCGCCTCAAATATATTTTTTTATGTTTTAGAAACAAAAAAAATAGACACGTATTTTTTTATTTCAGTATGATATGCAAACTTTTCAAGTTACAAGTGTTTAAACATTTGTAGTAGAAGAAATTAAGGATTTTTGAAAGCCTTCCAGTTCATAAACCATTTCTTATAAATTAATTAAATGATATATACGATATATGATATACCTACAGCTATTAAAACAAAAGACTAAAGTAGAATAATTTACTCACAATATTGTTGATAAAAAACGAAGAAATGCTATTTTTAAACATAAATACTTTATTTTTAAAAATAATTAATTTTCAAGAAAGTTTAATTATTAGAATCTTATTTAATTAAATGTGTTTTATGCTTTTACATGATCAATTTAAATACTGTCCAGTGAAAATAAATATAATCCAATTAAGTGTACCGCGTACATGAGCGTCTAAGCACTAAAAGTTTTCTTTTTGTTTTTCTTTTTGTGTCGTACTTGATGATTGTATATTTTGATAAAAACAGGAAGTTTGCGATTGTGGGATTCTATAGTAATGACGTATATTGTTCACTATTTTGCACTATCGTTAACGATAATTTGAATGTCGCTTCAGTAGATAAAGGTCGTACAGGTAGTGTATTACAAACTTGACTTTGTGTCTACCACTTCTTCTCTTTCCTTAAAAAAATAATCATAAATACTAGCAATTCTTACGTCACTTATTATTACATATAAGAATTATCATTCACTATGATAATTCCGTTTCAAGATATTTAAGAATATTTGACTTCAATTTATATAAAGATTTATATTAACTTATATAAATATATTTATAAATATAAAAATATTTGTATAAAAGAATATTTTTTATAGTTTCACTGATTTCTTAAAATTTTCAGAAACGTTTAGTTTCCTTTACGTGGCATATTTCACTCTCCTTATTACTATCTTCACTTGGACAATTACACTTTTAAATTTACAAAATTCAAACATTTATCTATTGTAATTAATGGTTCTTACTTTTAAAACCTACTTTTTAATACCTCTTTCCTAAGATGACTAAAAATGTTGCTTTCAGTAAAAAAGGTAACTTAGAAATGAGATTTTAATGTGTACTCAGTAGAAATGGACTCGCATGGTCAGACACGAGTTCTCCTCAGTATATATAATAATTGTAAATTCCCAATGTTTCAAAATAAATACACAAAATTATTAATTTCACTTACTAAATATTGTACTGGATTTACAGGCCGACTAATCCATGGAATCGTCACATGTTTATGAAGAGAAAATAACTTTATGATTCGGCACTTTAATCTCATTTTTGGTAAATATCAGAAGTTCCTGGAGAGTGAATTCAAATTTCACATTAATTTACCTGAATTAGAACAAAGATTATAGGATTTTTCTTATCAATTAATTTTTATGAATAATAAAATTCGCAGTGCAATTTTATGCATAATGAATTTATAGGGTGAATTAATCACTTTGCACTGATATAAATAATCAAATAAATGATCTACGAGCAGATATTAAGTTCTTACCTGTAATATTTTACGCAGTGAACTTCGATTCTAGCTTCCTCTTCAGATCCTCATTTTCTTCAACATACACATATGACGATAACGTCAAATGGTTATAAACACACTTATAATTTACAGATATCTTCTTTGTCTACAAATGTACTGTATTTACACAAATTTAAAGTGCATTGGCATTTTTTAGATCGCCAATGTACATTTTAAAAAAAATATTTAACATTAAGAGTGGGTTTTCATCATTTTTTAAAGATATGTTTAGAGATGTTGTTCATTAAACTATATTATATTTAGATATATTGTTCATTAAATCTATATTCCATCACATTTGCAAGCTTAGATTATTATAATCCTGTATCTAAGAATATTATGTACAGTATTATAATTATTCCTATAATATTTTTTCGTAAAAGAGGAGTAAATAACGATACGATATGTACATTAAAAGTGTTTCGTATATTAATTACTATATCCTAAATTAGTTTTTAATAACTTGGCCCATTTTGTAAACACAGTAATTCGTAATACATCCCCTTTTTTGCGATTAGCTCTTTATGTGTGCCGCTTTCGACAACTTGGCCACAACTTAAAACACATATTTTGTCAGCATTTTCCACAGTTGAAAGCCTGTGTGCTATTAAAATACAAGTCCTGCCCTCCCTAGTGTTATCTAGCGTTGCTTGGACAATCTAAAAACATGAATTTTAATTTTTGAATTCCTCCATTTATACAATTTAATAAAAAAAATTAGTCTCTACAAATCACATCAATGATTAGAATCACCTTTTCACTTTCTGGATCCAAGGCAGAAGTAGCTTCATCCAGTAATAAAATTTTTGGATTTCTAATAAGAGCTCTAGCAATAGCAATTCTTTGTTTTTGTCCTCCAGAAAGTTGAGTACCTCTGTCTCCCAGTTTTGTCTTATATCCAAGTGGTAAAGAGGAAATGAATTCGTGCGCATTGGCTTTTTTTGCTGCTGCAATAATCTCTAACATTGGCACTTGTCTGGTATTATCTCCATAAGCAATATTTTCTGCAATGCTTCGAGCAAATAATGTTGGTTCTTGTGACACTAATCCCAATTGCATTCTTAAAAACGATTGTGGTCTAGTATCGATGTCTTTCTCGTCCAGTTCCTGTAATATGATAAACATACTTGTGGAAAAATGACGGTAGAACAAATTCGAATCATTCTGGAATTTGTATCCGACTCAAACAGTTTCAAGATCAATTCGAATGAATCTCAATGAATTCGGTCAATCCAAAAATTAATCCGAACTTTCAATCAGAATGATTCCGGTCAATCCAAACTTTCAATCCTAATTATAATCCAGTCAATCCAAATTTTTAATCCGAATAAATTCACCGAATAATTCCGAAAAATTCTGATTCATTAGGATTGACTGGATTTATTTCAATTGAAAGTTCGGATTAAGTCCAATTAATTCGGATTGACCGAATTCATTTGGATTATAAGTTTGGATTGATTTTGAATGGGCCTCAGATTGTTTCGGATTGAAAATTTCCTTCGGCTTAGAATTTCGAATTGGCTCGAAATGAATTTCAATCCGAAACTTTCGCTAGGGCAATATGACTCAAGGAACTGAAATATTTACCACAGTTCCTGAAATAGGAGTGTAAAATCTTTCTAGTAATTGCACAATTGTGCTTTTTCCACAACCACTAGCACCGATTAACGCGACGATTTTCCCAGATGGCACATCCAAATTAAGGTCGTCCAGAACACGAATTCCAGATCTAGTCGGATATTCAAAAACGACGTTCTTGTACTTTACACAATCATTAGTGCTCTAAAAAAAAACACATAATTTATTTTATATTTTATAAGTATATGTATAAACTATAATAGTAATCATAGTTCCTATTCGACTTGTTACTAATATGATATTCCTTGTAATTTCATATCACTTTACCTCTTCATTTTTATCAGCATACATTGGATCTTGAATTCTTGGTTCCCGTTCAAAAAGAGCAATAATATCTCCAGCAGCTTGCAATCCTTTTTGTAAATTAGGGGCAAATGCAGATGCATTAGCTACCATGACGGTTCCAGTTATAAGTGCCTGAGAAACTCTGCAATAATTGTATTCTCAAATGTAATTAAAGAAATATCCGAAAGAAATTCTAATATTATTATTTTCACTTACTTGAAAACACTTGAATAATGCAGTTTTTCCGTTTTCATCAAATTCCCCCCATAATACATGCATATTGCAAATGTAAAATACACAATTGACCTGGCGAGAGCAAAAACAAGACCCCTCACTTGAGTGTTTCTTTTAGCAAGTTCAAAGGATAGTATCATTGCTTCCACATAAGAATTGTGGCAAATTTCTTCAGCCCCAAGACCAGCAATGGTCCGAATATTACTCACAGCTTCGACTGCAATCTGAGTAGCAAAAATATTTAATTAAAAAAAATCTACTAAAGTGTAAAATACTTGAAAAATTAATTAAACGTACTTTTGTCGAAGCTTTTAAATCTTTGTGGTAATTGAACGTTTGCTTTCTGAACATTAAGCTCTGCAGGTATGTTGTGACCAGAATTAAGGGAATAAAAGTTGTGCCCACTAAACCCAATCTCCAGTTATAGTAAACAGAAAGACCAACGGATAATAGGATTGTACTACAGGATTGAATCATGGTTCCAATCCTTACTCCTGTTGCTCCTTGCACAGCTGCCGCATCTGTAGATAATTTCGAGCACAGAGCTCCTGTGCCATTTGAGGGATCATCGAACCACCCTATCTCTTGTCGCAGCATAGTTTCAAATATCAAACCTCGTAATCTCAGTGTTAAACATTCACTTGCTACGCCGAAAAGAAAAATCTGAAATTAAACAGTTTTCCACTCACACTAAATCCCAGGATCTCAATTTTTTACCCAAAAGGGGATCAAAGCGTTACACAATGGAAAAACAATTGACATCTACGTGAATATGTGAATAATAAGGAATATGTGAATGTACATATGGTACATATAAATTTTCAGTTATTTTTCCATTGTACAACAAAATTTGACACCTTGAGATTTAGTGTATTTTTTAAATTGAATATTCGATAATAAACAGTACAAATAAATGCCTATTTGTATACAGATACGTTCGTAAAAAGTAGGAAAAATGTATCAAGAATGTTGACTAACTTGTGCGAAATTGCTCACACCAATTATTATACCGGCAGCTAGAAAATATATGCAGTAAATGTCTGTGCGACTTCTAATTTCTTCGGGATCTGGATCCGCAAGTTCCTGGAAAAAATAGTGTTATCGTTAATCATTTTCTTAAATATACCTTTTAATTAATATAATAATTCATTTTTAAATATTACAGACCTCACAGTCTGTATCCCCTACTACCCCTACATTCAGATGAGGTCCGTTATAAATTCACTTTTTTGATTGATAATTTAAATATTTAGTAAGCCATTTTTTATTCAAAGTAATCCCAATTTGGAGATATTTTGGGATTATTTTCTGTATTTCTAAAACTAATTTACATAAGAACCACAAGAATAATCTTTTTTTATGAGGATAGAAAAAAAGTATCCTATGAACATTATTTTTACTCATAGGGACTATAAAACCTGTTATTAATGAAAGAAATAAACAAAAAAGATTTGTTTATGTGAAGTACATACTTACTCCTACAACATCTCCAAAGAGAATAGAAAACACCGGAGGAGAACAGCCAACAATTATCGAAGCTAAACAGGCAGGGATTAAATACGGCCACTCTGGTTTACTCAAACTTAAAATCTTCATGTTTGAAACCTCTTTTGATAAGATTTTGACATCCTCCTCGTTCGAAATCTATAATTTTGTGCTTTTGTGCATGTTCATGCACAAATATGTAACGTAAACTTTAAACGTCGCCAGAGATTTTGTACCTTATATATGAGGCATTATTCCTGAACAGACCCAACTTAAAAAGTCATGTTCTTTGATTGTCTTCAAATTTTGGGAATATGTTCGCCTATCAAATAGTACTTACTCTAAAAATTTATAGACCAGGATTACCACCCGTCCGTAAGTGATGGGAGGTTGAATTTTTTCCACCCCAAAATGCTTGTATGGGTAGCTTCTAAAGTCTTTAACTCAATTTCTAATTACGCGATTTAAATTTTCTATGAGGATTTTGGAAACTGCTTTTTACATACTTTCATCCTATATTATTATTTATAACAAAAAAATGATTTATTAGTTTTATAAACAAATTAATTGTTTATTTCAATTTTTTCACAAATTAGGGCTTAAAGTAATATGGATAAATTTGTTTACACTCGACCTTGTATTTTATTAAAAATTAATTTCTCCATTTTCGTGCTTATAGTTTTTTATAGTAAAAAAGGCATGCTTTCTTTTGCGACTAAAAGAAAAAAAAAACCGAAAAACTCTAAATTGCGAAAAAATTGAAATAAACAATTAATTTGTTTAAAAAACTAATAAATAATTTTTTTGTTATAAGTAATAATATAGGATGAAAGTATGTAAACAGCAGTTTCCAAAATCCTCGTAGAAAATTTAAATCACGTAGTTAGAAACTGAGTTATAGGCTGTTGAAGCTACAAGCGTTGGGGTGGGAACTTCAACCCCCGACCATTTACGGAGGGGTGGTAAATAATCCTGGTCTATAAATATGTGGAGTAAGTACTATTTGATAGGCGAACATATTCCCAGAATTTGAAGACAATCAAAAGACAATCAAAGAACATGACTTTTTAAGTTGGGGCAGTTCAGGAATAATGCCTCATATATATATCTATCTAAGTAAAGTACGACTAATCAAATAGAAAATTTAAAATAAATTTGAAAGTTTGTCTATACATTCAGAATACTCATTTTTTAAAAAAGAAAAAAAAACTTCTGGCTACGCCTGTAAATACTGTAATGCCTTTCTCCATATTGTGTTTGAGATATTCATATACAAAAATTACAAATATTTTTTATACACACTATGGGGACAGGGTATTTGTTACCTCGTATGTGGAAGTCGATTCGCTGTCAATTTGATCTTTTACAGTAGATTGTAATTTCTTCAATTCGCCAGTGATTGATTCAATAACATCAGTGACCTAAAATGTTTTATAATTAATTCGTAATTCCCTGAGCAGTTACAAATTTTTTTTTAGGAAATTCTCTCTTTTACCTGAGCTGTGACGAGAGAATAATAATGTCCTTTTAGAGTCATCAAATAATCATGATTGCCTGTTTCAACAACTATTCCATTTGATAACACGATTATTTTGTCAGCCCCTCTTATTGTGGATAATCTGTGAGCAACGATAATAGTAGTTCTTCCTTTATGTACCTAAAAAGAAAGGAAATTAATTAATAACTATTTTAAAATTTCTAAATAATAAATAAAATAAATTTTACTTTGTTCAAAGCAGCTTGCACTTTAGCTTCACTTCGAGTATCAAGTGCTGACGTAGCTTCATCAAGCAGCAAAATTCTTGGATTTCTAATCAAGGCTCTCGCTATTGCAATTCTTTGCTTTTGGCCCCCAGAAATGTTTGCGCCTCCTTCACCTATGAGTGTGTTGTATTGCTTTGAAAACAATTAAACTGAATAAAGTCTCTGTCAGCTAAAAAATACGAAATTTGTTTCTTTCAATCACAACTTACGTTTGGCAATTTCATGATGAAATCATGGGCATTAGCTTCTTTTGCGGCAAGTATGATGTTTTCCATTGATGCACTGACATCCCCAAAACGAATATTTTCTGCAACTGTTGTGTTGAAAAGAATTGGTTCCTGTCCAACTACTCCTATGTGACTTCTGAACCACTTGACATTCAGATTTTGAATATTGAACCCGTCTATTAAGATCTAAAATATTATTTTTTTCAAATTAGGCGAAGAAATAAATATTTTTCTCACAATTGAAAACAGTTTATAAATAAATGGATAAGGTATAAAACTTTAATTTTTAGATTCTATTTCTTAATTTTTCTACAATACCTGTCCTTCCTCTACATCATAGAATCGTTGCACAAGTTGAATGCAAGTAGATTTTCCACAACCAGAATTTCCAACAATTGCTACGGTTTCTCCCTTGTTTACTGTAAAACTCAATTTGTTGAGTACCTGAAATTAAGAATATTAAACAGCATTAATTCTTTTTCTTTGGTTAACAATATTAATCAATTATATCGTACCTTGACGAAAGGTCTCGTAGGATACCTAAACGAAACATTTTTGAACTCAATTGCACCTTCAAAATCCTGGGGCTTTAATCCGTTAGGAGATGAGCTGTCAATCTTTGACTTTCGTTTAATTACAGAAAAAATGTTTACAGCTGCAGCCTTTGCAGTAGTAAATGTATCTATAAACGTAGCAGCGATGTTCATATTTACAGTTGCCATCGTCACACTGAAGAATATCTTCATTGAAAAACAAACAATGAATTTAATTCAACAAAATTCAGTTTGATTATAATAATATATAAGCATTTTTAGAACGAAGTAATTATTTTATACCGTAGCCATCGATTTCGGTGTATAAACTTGAGATCTAAAAGGAAGATATCTCTCTTCTAGAATTAAATTGACTCCGTATCGAAATGCACCCGAATATGTGATGTAGATGAAAAGCCAAAGTAAACCAAATTGCAATCCATTTAAAAGACTTTTTTTTATATTGTTCCTGTAGGTCTGGTACAATTTCGTTGTATACCTAACATATTCAGTCTTTTCACCCCCGAAAGCAAGCACTGTGCGTATCGCACTCAAAGCTTCTTCAGCTATGGATCCGGCTAACGCATAAATTTCGATCTTTTTTTCTGCTATTGCAGATATGATCTGCACGATTAAGAATGAACAATTTATTTAAATTGTGCTTGTCATTTGTGAGAGGGGATCTCAATTTTAATTACCTTTGTTATCGTGTAAGTGATTATAACCATAACAGGAAACGGAGCCATACAAATGAGAGCGAGTTTCCATCCGCTGTGAAAAGCAAGTGCTATGCAACCAAAAACTGCAGAGCAATTGTGGAGGAACATTATAAATTTTTCTCCAATTCCGTCTTCATATTTTATTATGTCCCTGAAACATCAAATATATAATTCAAAATCAAATTTATCACAAACATTTTTCTTGATTGTATTCGATATATCTGGTCGGAAAAAGCATTTGACTTATTTGGTAATTCTTTGGATTTATAGACATTAAACTGTACAATTTTTTCAATGCCACATAATGCACTTCAATGCTCTCCTTTTTACAGGGTTAGTGTTAAATATAATACCTAAATAATTATATAGAAAATTAATGAACTTACTCATTTAATCTACTGGCGACTTCACCACTATTCATGACATCATACCAACTAATATCTTGATGTAAAATTGATCTGAAGTACATTGTCCTCACTCTGAAGATTTGCTTTTGAGAAGTATAATTAAACAAAGAAATACTAACGTAAGTTAGTGTCAACATAATACTGCCAACGACTGTAGTGCCAACGGCAAAAGTCGTTACAGAATCCATAACATCAGTCGTGACAAATCCTGTGATATCCAAGCCCATAGATTTAAAGACACTAATTAATTCTGCACCCACCATTGCACCCAACAAGTCTCCAAACATAACCAGATTCCAGGTAACTGATAATCCGGTTCCAATACTGCATAATACTGCTATGAACATTAGAAATACTTCCCATGTTGTCGCAAAAGCAAACTGGAAGAATGTTTTCTTTTTAAAGTTACGTTTATTGTGGTTTTAATCTTGCTTAATGTCAAGATGAAAGGTTCTAAAATTTGTAAAATATTCTGATTTCTTCCATCAACAAATAATTCTATTCATTATGTAAATGTTAAATCTCTTATT
>JAUEJJ010000046.1:2339486-2352411 GCA_032164275.1 Synergus coniferae
ATAGTTAGAGGGGTAAAAATGGCGAAAAAAAATGAATGACAATTAGAATATGTGGTCCATGTCAGAGCTGACTTTGTAAATCTACATATATATGTATAGATTCAATTATTTGCATTGTTTTACAATGTTATTGTACGTCTATAGATGATAACGCGAACGCGGTATCACGTGATAAGAATGTTAATGCAGTTTCACGACTTGTCGATCTATTAGGCTACGTGAGGCTACGTATGTAGGTCCACGGAAAGTGTCGTTCGAATCCGGGTGTGGTGACCTAGGTTCAATTTTTGCATACAATTCTCCACTGTTTTACGCGTTATTAATATTGAGTAGGTATTGGGTGTGGAAAATCATCCACGGATTGGGATGAGAATTTTCAGTCCGTCTTCTTACTAAATCAGATTGAGGGCTCATTATAAAATCAGTGAAATGCAAAATGACAGTAAATGCGTTTAGTATATGTATCGAAACAAAATAATCAGAAATAAGTTCACATAATTATATTTCTAATGAAAACTGTATACCATTTGAGTTAGTGGAAGACGTTTAATTCAATTAAAGAAGAAAAAAGTGTTGTATTAATTACAAGGACATTAAAGCCTGTAATGATGAGGCATATTAGGACATCTCATTGTAATTGTTCACCGTACATTATAAAAAGAGAGCTTCGAGATCAATACAACTGCCTATTGAACTCGAGAGATCGACTTTTATTGCTTCTTTTTTGCCGACAAGCATGATAGAGCGTTGATTTAAATTAGAGCGTCGTATCAAACCCGTTTAGCGAGAATCTAGCCACTAGGAACGCAAACATTCGCGATAACCGAGAGTTTCGAATAATTTTTACATGGCAGATGTCCTTGTCTTCATTGATCTTTGCAATTTATGCTTTCCTGTCTTTAATTCATTTCACTGAAAGTAACATAATCAAAAAATGACTCTATTTTCTCTGAATAAAGAATAATTGCAGTAACTAATAAACAAACGATAAATAACAAATAGTAAATATAAAAAATCTCCTGAATCTTTTTAGTGAAAGGAATGTAAAAATGAGAAATGATAGATCATAGTTTCTAGTTATTCAAAATTCAAATGGTCAAGGATAAGAAAGGGATGAGGGATATTATTAATTAAACAAATGATAAATGAATATAAGGTTGCTCTTCCATTCTTTGTGTCGTGGCAATTAATCAAAAAAGAATTTCATCTGGATTGAATAAAAGGAAGACCGGTATGAAAAAAATTCTTTAAACGGTCAAATGTTGATTAATGAGGTGAATAATGCGTTCACCGTAAGATCGTGAATCGTGCGATTTTCGAGTCCGAAAACTTCAGAGCAAATCGGTCAGCAGGCGGCCTGGGTCCACCCACAGTCATGGTCTCGATGGGAATCTGATGATTCCCATAAACAAGCGAGGGCGCGATTCACGCAGGCGGCTCTGGGCCTCTCATTACTCGTTTTGAACACAGACCCAACCAGTCGATTTCATATCAGACCACTCATCTATCTGGAGCACCCATATATGTAGACTCTACAGGGTGATCAAAAAATCTTCTAACACTTTTCGTCAGGAATCTAATCCACCTCGAAATAAAAGGTCAAAGCTCAAACTCGAACAAAAACTAATGTTCTTGCTCTATAATGACTTGGCAGTTAAGGATTGATTCACTTGAAGGATTTCAAATGTTGTGGCATGTCAAATATCTTTTCAAGTGATGTAGACAAATTTGGATCGGTAGATACTGAAGATGAATTTTTATAACACAAGCATGATTTCAGCCGTTTTTGATTACTATGAAGCGAAGCTAAAGTTCTACTTTTTACTCCATTGGAGAGAGGGACTTTCTCGACTTGAGTATATGTTTTAAAAGTATTTTTTAAAAAAGAAGAAAACAATATAAAAATGATTTTACGTGACTCACCATTGGCTGACCAAAAGAGCTCATATCCACTGTTGGATTTAAACGTGTCGAAAGGATGACGGGGATAAAAATGTATTTTTTTAGGAAGATCCAGTTTTTATAAAAAAAATTTGCATATTTATTATTGTGTGTTTATTTTTTATACAATAATTAAATATTGTAACTGAAGTTAATGGAGTTAAATTTCATTTCTAATGAAAGAAATCTGCAGACAGTAATAAAAAATTTAATTATTGATAAAAATAAATGTTGAAAAACCAAAAGTGCATTTAAAAAAAATGTGTGCTTATATAAATAAGATATATTTTACAGAAGAAAGAATGGAATGTATATATGCGATTTTCATTAATGATATCTAATGGGTTTTTTCTAGATAAGAGGTCAGTGATTCGTGATTAATTCTTTTTATATAAATTGCGCGTAATACATACTGGATATACAAATTTTTTATTATAAAATAAAAAATATTCTTTTTTTTAAATTCAAATTCACGCATGAGCAATACATGGTTTTGCGCATGCGTAAAATGAGCAGGCAAAATGCTTACAAAACTGCAAAGCTGGTTGTCTGATTGTATTTCCATCACCTTGTATGACCTGTATACATTACATATATGACAGAACCTAGAAAATTATAAATATCAAAAAATAGTGCATTAAATTGTTAAAGTTTATTAATGTAAAAGAAGAATAATTTAGTGAGAATGGCAACGAATAAAAGTACTCGAGAGGAACTCTTGTCTTTGATAGACGATATCGAATTGATTGCAAAGTAAGTTGCATTTCCATATCTCTACAACTTTTCATCCTTTTCATTAACAACATTGTCAATAAAGCAACAATTATGTCAGAATTTAATTAAACAATTGAATCACTGGATAGTAGATGCCTACAATGTTAATTTACCATTCAATAATATTTAACAGAAAATATTCGTTAGATTCATTAGGTTCGTAAATCAATTTGAGGTTATGTTAAAAAAATTGTATATACGAAAACATTTTTATTGAAAGATATTTACCGAAATTGATATATTTGTCGATAAAAATTTATTAATTTTTTTCTGATATATTTTAATAAGAAAAAAAGTTCTATCAAGTCCCTTCCATATAATAAAAATAGCCAACATTTTCTGAAAGTAGTTACTACAATCAAAGATATTATATTCTTTACTACAATCATAGTTGCTACAATTATAATTTAATGCTTTGCAGAGAATTGATAGAAAACACACTGGCTCAAAAGAATGCGAAGATGTCGAGCGCCGAACACGCTCAGTTGACTGAATTATTAGTTTCCAAAGACAAAGAATTAAAGGAAACATTAAAGAAGGCAGCAGAACAGGCAAAAATAAATTTGAAAATGGAAGCAGTCAAGGCTGAGGTCGAGAGACAGGATCAGGAAATACAACAACTGCAACGTCAGCTAAAAGATGCAGAGCAAATATTAGCTACTGCTATTTATCAAGCGAAACAAAAATTGCAGTCTATTGCTCGAGCAAATAAACGACCGGTAGCGTCAGAAGAATTAATTAAATTCGCACACAGAATCAGCGCTTCTAATGCGGTTTGCGCTCCTCTAACATGGCAACAAGGAGATCCTCGCAGGCCTTATCCAACTGGTAAATTAAGAAAATCTGAATGTCAGATTAATATCTGAATATTTATATTTTATGTTACTACTTTTCAGATATCGAAATGAGATTAGGATACCTAGGAAGACTTGGAGACCTTCCAATGAATGGACAGTTGATGGGTTCGCATCCAGGAATTCCTGGGGATTTGCACAGACCAGGACACCCCGCAGGTAATTATAGAAATGATTTGTTTCCTACAATAATATAACCTTATTTTTTTTTAAATTCGATTTTGTTTCATTTCATTTTCATTTCAAATTTTGATAATTTAATATTCATTTATAAATTTTTAGAACCTCCAGTCTCCCAAGCGAATCAATTTGCTTGGCATCCTTCGGGCGAAATCCATATGACGATGGGTGGTCAAGGAAGTGTACCTATGAACACCCACAAACAGGAAACTGAAGACGTGGAAGTTATGTCAACGGATTCTTCAAGTAGCTCCTCCAGTGATTCTCAATAAAAAGCAGTATTCTTAGTTGCAGGTTTCCAGAAACTGTGATTTTCTCTAGTTTTAGTTCCCAATCTATTTTTACTTTGAACTTACAGTTATAATAAATTACCTTTAATACATTTTACATCATCTGTCGAGAATAAAAAAATTAATTTTTCAAAAAATTATAATCTCATTAATTTACTTCCGCTTATGTTTATTAATTTCAAATGCAATGCAAAATTTTTTGTCAAAATAACAACTTTGTAGAATTATATTATAATACTTAAAAAAAAGATAGTAAACTTCTATTTACTCTTAGCAAACTCTTAGGTCATATCATGCTTTGGCGCATTTTATATATCTATAAAAACTCACAACTAAATTTACGAAATATTCATCAATTAAAAAAGTACTTTACGTATATCCTAATAAAATATCCGGTAACAATTTATGTATTTTTTTAGGGTTGAAGGACATCTCTGGATGAGCCTGGAATAAGTATAAATTGTATAAATTATTTACAAATTAGATTTCAAATGAAAAATAATTAATAAAATAATATCCAATTTGATTAATCTCACCAGTTGATCAGTATTTTTAAACCTTGCCTTTTCAAATTGCACATTTTCGTTAGTGAAAATCATACCGTAAAATTCACAATCTGCTTTGACTTTATTAATATCTCGATAGAGTAAAATTTCTTGCAATTTCAGGCCAGGAAATGTAGATACTTTGCTATTAAATCCGACACTCATTATTTGTAAGGAATCTCTGTAAATAAATTTTAAATATTGTATTAAGGATAAATTAATCTTATGAATACCAATCAAGCATATTTAAAGTGATTACCTCCTGATTTTTCTGAGATTATATAATGCTGCGTACATCAATAGAGGCGATAGCTGATTCATTAGCCGGCAGGTACGAACGTAATTTTTCAAGTACCAGGCGAAAGATATTTTCATCGCTAATTTTACTTCTTTAGATTTCCTGAAGCGAGATTTAACCATTTATTAGAACTTTGGTTGCTTATAATACACTTCGATATTTAAACACACTTCTAAAGCCTTACCGATACTTTTCTGGTAATGTTAATCCTCTAGAAAGGGCATTTACATCTCCAAGATTAAGTAAAATATAAATCGCTTCCATCTGTGGTCGATTATTACTCAAATATAAATTTCTGATTCCTGCATCGATGTCAAAATCGTTTGTTTCTGTTTGACTACACTCATCGTAACAAACTAGTAGATGTTTAAGGCATTCTAATAAATGCTGACTGTTCATTTTGGAGTCAAAAGTTGAAATAGAATGCATACATAGTCTAAAAAAAATTATTTTTATGAATAAATATAGGGAGTTACAGAAGGATAATTGGAGGGATTAAGATTCTTACCTTTGTGCTGCATAAACGTGAAATCGAACAATTAATTCTAGAATTTGAATCGAACCTAAATGATCAATTCTCTGAATTGTTAAGTCTTGTCTTATGGCACGTAATCGATCAAAAATAAAATCGTATACGACTGACCAGTCATAATCGGTTCGCGTGGCTATTCTGAAAAAATGTGATTGAACTTTTAAAAAATTTCAAACAATTTAAAACATATCAATTGATGTAAATTATTTTTGAAATAAATTCAAGTTCATTTACTTGGTAAATAAATATCTAATGGTGAGCAATAATACTGGCCCAGGTCTTAATTCACTAGGATCTCTCATTTCACGTCCAGCAGCAGGTCTACTGAATTCTTTTACAGTTTTTGCTGGATCAGCTTTAGGCTTTTTTGTGTTTTTTGTCCTTTCGTCTATTTCAAATATATGCAATAAACGTTCCCTTTCTCTCCTGTAAATGCAGAAATTTTAATTAAAGCCATGTTTAATACAAAGAGCTAATATTTCGTTTATTTTATTTATTCAATTAATATTTTAATTTTAATTAAAACTTACATGTATCGTTCTTTTTCAGGACACATTGCAAAACAAGTTCCGGACATGTTTTCACCCATGATTCCTTTTAATTCGTTTGGAGAAATGTGGTAAAGAAAACTGAAATAGGTTTAGTTTAAGACACAAAAATTAAATATAAATAATACTGTATACAAAATTAAAAGGAGGGAGTAACGAAACTCACTTACGATTTTGAAGGACACGAAATTTAAATAACCTTTTCAATTATTTTTCCCTTTTATTTATATTTATATTCTTGTAGTACATGTGAGAAGTCAGTAGTTTTTGATTGGCATACTAATTTGCAATAAATAAACCATTTTTCTTGAAGAATTCCTTCCAAATATGCGGATAAATGACACCCAAACAATCCTTGATTCCTTGCCTATAAGATTTTATTTATGATGACAGCGCCACCAGGGCACCAGCGCAGTGTGACTGGTGACAGATTGACAGAATAACAACTGATTGCAACCAAAGCTGGAACCTGCTGGAACCTTCGTGGCTGGAACCAAAGATATTATTTTCTGGAACTGACAGGACGATAGGACACGACAGGACAGCGAATCAGCTGTAAATGCATGTAAATTGTAAATGCCAATTGATACCAACCTGAACATTGCTGCCAACATCGCGGACACGTCAGTGTTTTTAATTGCTTTCGTCACAAATAATCTCAAATTCGTTCATTCTATACGGAGATTTGCAATTTAAGTAAAAAATATGTGAAATAGTACTACTTTTAAAAATGAAATTACAAGGTACTTTTAAAATTGAAGTTTTTTTAGTGTTGCTCAATTTGTACATAGTACTCGGTCACGATTTAAAAGGATTCGACGACACGGTTCTTTTTAAAATAGATTGGCCTGGAAAGAGTAGTGCAGAATTGTTGGTAAGTCTTTTAAAAATTTGCCTTATGAAACATATTTTTTTATTTCATCAAAGATATCTGTTGTTATAATTCTTTTTATTTCGGAGCAAGTATGAAGGTGTAATTTTGAGGTTATATTTAGTCATACAATGTTTTCTTCAGTGCATATATATATGTATATGTCAGATATGGATTAGTTGTGATCAATTCTTTCAATTAGAAATTGGGTGGCTTCCAGGAAAATCATAAGGTTGAACCTTATCTTATTACAACACATAACAATGAACGATATCAGTGTGATATTCCTGACATAACTGAACAGGAAAGAGATCAGGGAGAGACGTACGCTGGACCAAATCCTATTGAAATCTTGTCTCCACTTTTTAATCAGAACACCTGTTCTTATAGGGTATGTATTGAATATTTTTCATTTAGTTTAACTTATACTAATCTTTAAATTTAGTTGCTTTCAAACCGTCAAAACCTTCGAATTTCCTCCAATTTTTATGCTGAAAAAGTTTCTTAATTCTATTCTATGTATATAAATGTTTACAACAATCGTTTTATACTACATTTTTTAAAATTATTTACAGTTCGAATCATATTGGACCTACAAACTTTGTCATGGTCAATCTGTTCGCCAGTATCATGAAGAACGTGAGGGGAAGAAAGTTAAAACTCATGGTTATGATCTTGGAAATTTTGACAATACTCAACGAATAAAACTCTTAGCTCAATATGATGAACTCGCAAAAAATCCAAACCGAAGAGCCGAAATTCCTGTGAAAAAAGTTGATGGAATTAACATGCCCTACATCGAAATTGAAATGAAGGATGGAACCATCTGCGACCTAAATAACAAACCACGTTCCATAAAAGTTCTTTACGTTTGTTATCAGCATGGCAAGCATGAAATTTTTTCTCTCAAGGAGATTTCGAGTTGCGAATATGAAGCAGTCGTCTTGTCTCCTCTGCTTTGTAGTCATCCAGATTATAGACCTCAAGATACAGGCGAAAATGAAATCAACTGCAGGCCAGTTGATAATGCACCCAAAAAACCAAAATCTTTAATGCAGCTTGATGCTGAGAGTCTTAAATTGAGACATCAGAAAGTCGCGGTAATTAAATTATTTATTATTTTAATTTAATTTAATTTTAATAGTTATTACCTTGTTTATTTGCATTTAACATTTTTTCTGTAGAGAAGCCTCCAAATTTTACAATTAGTTTGAATATGACTTGATTATTTTTTATAAACTTAATTTTAACTTCTTTAGTTTTCATTGCCAGAAATACAAATCTTAAATTATTCAGTCGAAATCCTTATTGAACATTGACTCATTTTTGGTAGAACTTACGTAGTTGGGTTGCAAACTGTTTGATGTTTTAGTTGATAGTTTTTCTTACATATTTACAATCTGTAAATAAAACTAATATTTACACAAGTTTTCATAATAGCTTTAAAAATAAGAATATTATCAGTTGAAATTAGAAAAAACATTACATCAAATATTTGGCAGATTTATGTTTTCAGTTGTTTTGAATCTCCTTTTATTATTAATGCATTTTCCTATATTTTCTTAGTTAACTGAAAACTAGTATTCTTTATTTTATTATATTATTATTTCTTTTCTTTCATAATAATAACTTTCAGAACTTTATTCTACTAATGTCGGCAACTAATAGATGGTATGTCAAAAAAACGATTTGATAAATGGTATTGATTTTTGTTATGCAGGATGAGAAGCTGCAGAAAGTCTATGCGATCTTCCATGTAGATAAGGAGGGCCAGGTCAGAATTATTTTCCTTTTTAGGGAAACAGAGTTGTTTCTCAATTTGGTGGTTGGCAGAAACGTTCATTTTTACTCTGTCCCTTCTTCATCTACTTTTTGTCTCTGCATTGATATTTCAAGACAATTATTGGAAAAAAGTCTGGAATAAATATGTATTTATTTTATTGACATTTATAAGAAAGGAAAATACTTTAAGAATTGTTTATTAACCAGTGAAAACTAGCAATTACAATTATAATGTAGAAATTGCAGTTTTAAAGATGTTTTATTAAAACAAAACAAAATTCTTACAGAGTTCTCCAATCTTTTCATTATTAAACTTTTACTAACACTACTACATTCCTTTGGTTTTTGAATACTTGTAATGGGTACTAAGAAAATTTTAAAACTTAACACTGCGACTAGTCTGTTTTTTGAATGGGCTTTATTGCTTAGCTTATGATAACTAATTGCTTGTTATGAAAAATAAAATTAATGCACAACACAAAGGAACTTAATTCTATAAGGAGAATATGCATCTTACTTTCATAGTTTCAAGTATTAAACATTCATAAATAATAACACACTTGATTAAAATCTTGAATTTTTAGTATTTTGAATGGAATGAATATTTTTTAGGATGGTGAAGCTCGTGTTAGGGTCGAAATTCATCCATTAGACGTTCTAGACAAACTTGAGCAGTCTGTGAGCAATTTAGTCAATCCAGGAGTAAGTCTAATGGAAGTCAGTCCTGTTCAGAGTTTTCTCAGTGGCACAAACTGTTTGAATGGGGTGAGTTAAATATTTAAATTTAATATTTAAAATGATTACATTGTTTAAAAATTTTAATTAAGTTTTTAGTGGAAATCTTAATTAATATCTAATGGTAAATAATCCTTCCTTTACAGGGAAATGGTTGGTGGAAATACGAGTTCTGTTATGGTCGCTCCGTTTCTCAATATCATATAGAAAAAGACGGAACGAAATCGGTAGTAAACTTGGGCAAGTTCGACAAAGAAAAACATTTGGAATGGATAGAGGCTCATCCTCACAAAAAACCAAAGCCTCCCGCTCAGAGAAAGCAACTCTCACACTTCTATAGCGACGGAAGTGTTTGTGATAAAACTGGAAAGCTGAGACAAACCGAGGTTTGATTCTTTCTATTAAACTAAAAATATTTTTTATAATTTATGTTAGTCACTAGTTTTGCAATTAGGTATGAAAATATTTTTTGTTTCAGGTGAAACTAAAATGCGTAGCCAACTCCCCTCTTGGTAGTCAATCAAGCGTTTCCCTATTTCTCGTGGAACCAAAGACCTGCGAGTACATCCTGGGCGTAGAATCACCCCTAATCTGCAACATTCTTCAGTTTGCGGACGAAGAAACGGGCCTGATAAGTGAAAAAGCCTTCTTAAACTTAAAAGAACCTACATCCACTTTCCAACAAAACGAAGACGACATAGTCGAAAGGATAGCCAACGGTGATGAGTGATAAGAATCATTCAACCCTAAAAAACTTACAGTTCATCAAATAACTAACCAATATTACTAAAATCAACACTAGCGGAAATCAGTGTTGTACTCCTCTGGATTCAATAATCTAAAATTTGTATAATATTTAAATCTGTAAAGACATTCGCGGCTACATTTTTTATCTAGTTATAAACTATCGTGATAAATAACGTGTATAAATATTCATTTTGCATTTTCTGAATGTGATTCAGTACACGGAACAAGAAGGGAGTAAAGATAAAATAAAAAGATAAAGCAGTATAAAAAAGCACAAAAGTATTATTTATAAAATTAGTATATCGTATTTAAAGATTTAAAGGACCTTCTTCGACTCTTCTTACGATTGTGCCTCGAGTAAGGGAAAATTTTCATTATCCAACATTGAGGCCAACACCGACTCGAAATTGTTCTTTTTTATAATTGTACAATCCGCTGATGACTAAAGAAGAATCCACAAGCGGATAAAGTCTCTTTTCAACAACTGCACTGACAGTGCTCTCGGAATTTACAAGTCCTCTGAAAATTAGATCCATCTCAGGAAGATCCATTTGATAAACCACTGCAGCTCTTGATTCTTGGGTCAAGTGATTCACTTCCATTTCAACTCCTAATTGTAATTGATGACTAGCTTTATGGTGGTAACAAATATGAAATCCAGCTTCTCCCAAAGTAGCAGATATAGTCCAAGCTCCAGTGCTGTATCGACCAGCCAAGGACATGATGCTCTGCTGATTTTCTGGAATTTTAGAGCCTCTATGATATGCAATTTCAGCTCCCCAAGTTAGCCTGGAAGTCTCAGCTCGCAGAAAATGAAGAACGAGAGTCCCATGTTGTTTTAAGATACTTGGATTCGCCAAAGTTAAGGAAATTGTAGAGTTGTTCGATCGATACTCAACAGTCGAACTGAGTGCTTTGTATTCTTGATTTGCAATTTGAGCGGCTAATTTTAATCTGTATCTGCATCCAAGTGTGTGCAAGAAAGTCGCAGTAACGTTTCCATTTGGCATTATTTCTCCATAGATTTCTGGATATTTTTCGAGAAGGCCTACTCTTTTTATTCCTACGTATTTTGTGCCGAATTTATATCCTGAAGGAGTCACTGAGCTAAATATTAGTGAGTGGGTCACACTAAAGTGCTGGCTTAAGGTTTTCTTCACTATCAGTTTTGCGCCTTCGAAGTTTTTGGGAAAAAGGTCTTTTACCTAAAGTAATTAGAAGAATCTACATTATTTTAATTTATAAAATTCTTTTAAAAACACAATATGTAAAAACATTGTCTAGAAAGAAATTCTACCTTTTTGTGAATTTCTTCCAAGCATCCTGGGTTTCCAGGTCCACTTCCTGCAGGACATGGTATGCAGGGAGGGTTAGAATTGTAATCATGAAACACATCATTTCGTTCTGGTTGTTGCATGGAAGCATATACAAAACCCATTTTTACTTAAAATTAATTTTAATTTCTTGAGTTAATCCGATTGCAATGTATCATTTGTAGCAGTAATATAAAAATTTTCTTCGAGAGGAATATACACTCGAACCCAGCAAATGTCAATCCCGCAGACGTCAACAGGTCAACTCCATCCCCACTCCATCCCTAACAAACATAGATAGATTGTAACTTGTATATTTAAGTATATAAGGGTTAATGAATGCAAACAAGTAAAATACATATATATATATATATATATATATATATATATATTCAGATGAGATTTTCCAGTTCCACCCCCCAGATGCACTAGAATCAGCTAGAATTTCCCCCTAAAAACTCCTTAAAAGTCATTTGAAATAATCTCATAATCTCTGTTTGAAATACTCCCAAATATACTCCTAAATTTTTTTAAACATATAATATATGTAAATATATAGGTATAATTTTATTATTATATTAAAGATATTTAAGGTATATAAATAGGAATACTCCGAATACTATATTAAATTAATAAACCAAAGATTGAATAAACATACTTTTTGAATATATTTATAAATTTAAAAGGTGCTACGTTTAATCATTACATATTAAGCGACATACAGACGTATAGATCAAACGCAATATATTATTATATATTATTATAATATAATAATATATCCTATTCTAAATCGAAGTAAAAAAAAACAATATATGGTAACGTGAAAAGTATATGACATTTTGATTCTAACTTTTAAATTGGGATAAGTCTTCCCAAGATTTTACATATATATAACTTTGATATCACTGGTAGCATTCCTTTTTTGAGTTATACTTGCTTCCCATTAAAAATTTAAATTTAAATACTATTGGACTTTAGAGAGTACTTCTCTATCGGATATTTGCCCAATTTGCACCAGGAACATCATCTCCATTTAATTTTACTTCCACAAAAGGAAAAATCGTGTACATTTTGACAATATATGAGCGCAACTTTCATACTTCGCGGAAAGAAGATGGCAGCCGCACATGCGCAAAACAACTTCCGGTAGTTAGGTAAAATTAAAATGGTCTAATGGTCCTAAATGGTCTTGCGCGAAGTGAGTCATATAGCGAATTCGGTTATCTGCTCTTTTCTGCCCCTGCTCCGAGCAAGTGCAACTGCTCTGCACCTGTCTGCACTGAGACAATCTTGCTCCGTTCTAGTACGGAGCACGCCTCTGACGTCATAACACCGAGAGAGTGTACAATTCTGGTCAAAGATATTCTTTGTTCTGGTGGTTCTGGTACAATTTTTCGGTGCAGGTCACGTGAACGCGTGAAACTCCACTGCTCTGCTCGCTCTGCTCTGTTATGGTTTGCTCCTGATTCGAGTGCTCGACCAAGGAGTGTTTGGCAATCTCGCACGAGATTTAAA
>JAUEJJ010000046.1:2416114-2429372 GCA_032164275.1 Synergus coniferae
CATATAGCGTACACTCAAGATCTTAGATTATTCCATCAACACCCTAGCTATCATCTATCATTCTTGCTTTCATCAGGTAATCTCCGAATACTGTCGGTCTCGTTTACAATCCAGACCTTTCACCCACATAGTGATGGATATGTACCGAGAAGTAGTGCATTCACCACAATATGCAGCGAGGAAACGAGCCCTTTTACGAACAGCCAGCAAGAATCTATCGACAGGTGAAGGGAACCACAGACACCCACGTCAGTACACTACATCCACTCAACAGTGGTCAGGAGGTCACCGCTTTTCTAAGCACAACCCCAAAGCTGACGGGGCGCTTTTCCGAACCCAGTCACGCAATTCTAGATCTCATCCGAATCTTTTGGGCCTATCAACAGATCACGACAATCCGCTGCCACGGTTTCAGTCCCAGCTGGATATGATTAATGCTGCTGATAGACTCGATCTACCAACTATTGCCTTCAGTCACTCGAGAACTGGTTCACAACCATTGACCATCGCACCTCAACAATTTAGAAGTAACGGGAATTTAATAGAAAGGCAAATTTCGCATAATCTAAAGGAACAGTACCAGTACCAGAGGCATAAGAGGAATACAGTTCTTGATATGCCTCCTCCAGTGAAACCCTTTTTCAGCTCACAGGATGTGAGAGTTTATGAAGGGAATGGGTTGACAAAAGTCAGCCATGATCAGGAACAACATTATGCCAGGCCTATGCATGTTAAGAGAAATAATCTTGCTTGTTTCTCATCTTCTTCGTCTTCCACATCCTCATCGAGGCCTAATGGAATTCAGCACAAAGAGTCTACTTATGAGCCTCTAGTCAATCTACCTAAGGTATGATTCATCATTACCATTTTCGTTGAATTATAATTTGATTTTTAAAAATGGAAGCTAAGGTTCTGGAAACATGGTAGTATAGTTCTATACAAATACAAATGTTGTTTCTTTGCATTACAGGATGAAATTTACGCCATTGCTGAGTCAACAAAAAAGGCACGTTCCGGAACAACGTTACAGAAACAGCTTTCCAATCATCGACTGCGAACCTCGAAGCAAGATTGTAATAATGAGACAAGCCATCAATCAATTCCCAAACCCATGACTGAGCACTTTCGGACGTGCATCGGGAATTCGAGCGGTCAACAAAGAATCCAAGACTATCAACGAAATTTAGTATCTTCGGCCAATACTTCAGATATTTACAGATCAGTGCCACAGAAAAATCCTCAGTTGATGACAACTTCAACTTTTCAAATATCTGACGCGGAAAATGGTGTTCCAACCAAATCAGCTCCAAGGTTCGTGTATTTTAATTAATAATTAAAATTTTTCACTCATTGCTATATTACAATTTAATGAAAAAATTGAAGAAATAAAAATAATAATAAATATATTCAAATAGGATGAAAGCCAATTTTTTAAATAAAATTATTATTCTTTATCAAATTTTCTTTCATGAATTTTTCTTTTCAATCTCGAATCAAGTTCTCTGTAATTATTCCAAAGAGATAGGTGATATCTGGCGATATCCAATTAGACTAGATGTCATTAGCTTGTGCTTTATTTCTTCTTTCCATGAGCTTCTTTTTTGTAATTAAATGTCGAGAATTAACGGCATGTATATGAAATGTATTAACGACTCTGGCGTATAGAGTCGTCGGTATTAAAGACGTTTTATGTAAAATGAGGGTTTTTACTGAGCTCCGAGTTTAATTAAATTTACAGTTCCGAGATGGTTCTTGAACTAGGCGACATAATGTCTTACATAGAGCCCAGTTTAACGGAGTTTTTATCTTCTTATTAGTTCATAAGCTACATCGGAGTTCTATTTTAATTCTAAGAAACTCTCTAGTGAGACTGAAAATTAATTTTAATAATTTTTTTAATAAATAAAAAAAAGTAAATTAACTCATTTTTCACATTTTGTTTTTAGAATAATTATAGCGAAGAACGGACCAAGAGCGCGTCGCGGTAAACCTGTTCAAAGAGCCCCTTCTCGTTTGTATAGAGCAATTGGAGGACAAATGAGAAATTTTAATAAAACTCAGTGTGTTGGTCCTGAGTTTGTCATACGTGCAAATCAAACTTCAAAAGTCATGACAGTTGGTGACATAAAGGTAAATATTTTGAAAATAAAATTATTAAATTGAACAGTTGTCAAAATGACTTGAAAGGCATATGTTATTCATTATAATTATATCAAATGGAATTTGGACAATATTTATTCATATAAAAATTACGGAAAGCTGTGCTATGGATATAGCAGTTTAAGTTTTGTCTATTTCAATCCGGTATGGTCTAGTGGCTAGGATACCTGGCTCTCACCCAGGAGGCTCGGGTTCGATTCCCGGTACCGGAATTTTTTTGGGTTTTATTTTAAAATTTAAAATTATTTTACATTTACAAATTTTTTAATTACAAAAAAAATGTTTTTAATGTTTTTTTAATTTAAAAAAAATTTTACCGTACTTTCAACTTAATGTCTCTTAAAATTCGCACAATTTATGTATTTATTATTTAATATTAATTTAATTTTAATATTAATGTATTTTAATATTAATGTATTTTACAGTCTGGCAATTCTAGTCGATTAATCGTGATAATGTTGACTGGTCAACGACTGGAAGTAACCTGTGACCCACAAAAAATTACAGCTGGAGAACTATTTCAGGTACTATTATTAATATTACAAAGTTAAAAAAAGAATAATATCCAAGCGCCGACAGAAATAAAAATTACTGCAAAAATAATTGCTTCATTGCTCGAGAGTAGCTACAAGTTTTATGTTCATAACTTATAATTGAGACAGTTTCTAAAGTTTCCAATCAACTTGGCAAACTGACTATAAATTTAGCCAGTGAATTTATTAAATATTGATTCCTCTGAAGTTCTTGATTAGTTATGGTTGAAAACAACTTATGGTGAAGAAGCCACATTTTGCTATTCCCACAAAGTTGATAAGTTTAAATTTTATACAATTTTTTATTTCTCGAGATTTTAAGTTAACGAATTGGATCACTCATAGTTTAGAAAACTTGGAAAACAATTAAATTCTGGAAAAACAATTGCAAAGTAATTCAGATAATGAAGCTATATGACAAAAGTAAAATAAATGCTTACAAAGTGCTAACAGTCAGCAAAAGTAACGGTGTGAAAATGATTTTATGGGGATATGAGAGTTATCTATAGATATAAAACGTATATACTTATAATACGGATATTGACATCACTTCTTAAGATCAGAGAAAAGGAGAAGTCGGCTCTCTATTCTGGGAAAAGTTGAAAGGTCAATAATATCGCTGTCTCAAATTTGTTGACGATAAAAGATGAACGAGTTGGAGGTCCAATCTAAAACGGGCCTCTTTTCAAACTATAACAAAGTCACCGATGAGTTTGAGAGCTGGCTTCGTCCGATAAGCGGTTCAATTTATCGGGCGATTATGTCGGTCCACCAATTTTCATCTGAAAGGTATCATATCTCACGAGATTCTTCGCTAAATTTCAAAGGGTTGCCTTTTAATATTCCGAAATCCATTAAAATGTAATGACTTTTAATCTCTTAACATCACAAGAAAATTTCGTTTCGTAAACACGTCGTATTTTGTAGAAAAAGAGTGTTTGCAATTCATCTCGTTAAATGAGAGATTGTGCTTGAAATTGTGTAGCACAGAAATTCAGTTGGGCTTGTAGAATAAATCTTGTCACCTTGGTAAACTATTCATTCAGTTTTAAAAGTAATAGAATTTACCCGGTGAAAATTGACAGCTCAGGAAAATCTTGCAATCTCCATGCCCTGAATTCTGGAAATAGTGCCATTAATGACGTTTTAAACTCTGCAAATCTCGTTTCAGGCTATCGTGCAAGCAGAGGGACTCGATGAAAACTTCACTCTGGGATTAGCTGCCTTATTGGCCGGTGATTTCGCATTGCTACCGCCAGATACAAAATTGAATAAAGTTGCCCCTCCAGGTTGGTTAAACAGTGGTAAGAGCAAAGGTCTTCTGGGACTTCCGGCAAGTTTTATGCTCTACTTAAGGTTCCGGTTCTTCCTGCCTTCACTTCGCGGAATAAGGTACTTTCATATTTCTTTGATTTCAAGAAAAATAGTTTTAAAAAATGTCTTTCCAAACTACACCAGCCTGTACAGGAACCTGCAGTGGAATCTATAACTATAGGATCTCTTTAAAGCTACCATTAATTATATGTAAAATGAAAATAAAATTTTCATTTCCATTAACACTTGTTAGCTGGACACCTGGGTGGTTGAATGTTTGAAACTTTGATTTCTTTGGACACTCAAAATTACACCCAACTCTCTTATTTTAGTGTCAATCAAAGGGGTGAGCTAATAAGTGGGTAATACTCGATGGAATGGGAGGTAGTCCTTAATGTCCCATCAATCTCTCGTACGCAGGATCGATATGTCGAGTTCAAGCTGTAATGATGTTGACAACATGGTTCAGGTTCATCCCTCAGACTGAACAGTGACGGGTCCTATTGCTATCAGTATTCTCGTTATACCTAGTCACGCTGCGCTCCTACTCTCTGTAAATCCTGATATATTGTGGTCAGCTTCGATCTTCTCAACGTTAACATCCTCTGGAAAATGGATCTGTTAAATCATAAAATTTAATTCCTTTGCGAAAAAGATATTATTTCAGGGCTTCAAATTACGGAATCATAACTCATAGATGTGTAAACTATCTCGTTAAATAAGAATACTCTTTCAAAAAGTTTTGAAAAAAATATTTGGAAAGGGTGGTGGTTAGAGAAGGAGGGGTTGGATATGGAACAGGGATTGAGAAAAGGAGGCCGGTTAATGAGTTTGAAAAAGGGGTTTTAAAGAGAGGGAAATAGTATAAAAGAGTGGTTGGAAAAATTCTAAATGAAAACTAGGTTACTGAATCTTGCGTCAAGCAGTAAAAGATTGAACGAGGAAATTCTTTTTTAAAATTTTTTTTGTGTACTGTTATGAACCTGCCTCTGAAAACGTGACGTAACGTTTTTGTAGCTTGACTTCCATGATCCTACTAGTTTTAATTCTGCATGAGCTGCTTTTCCTTCTGATGGTATTCGGACGCTTTTCACTGAGATTCTCTGAAAAATCGAAAAATCGCTTGAAGTCTCACTAAAGCTGGTCGTATACACTTCTCCTCGGCACCTAATCTCCCCTCGTTTATGTGGATTAACGACTTCTCTTGTGTAAATCTACCACTTCCAACAATAACAAGCTTTTCTCTCTAATTACTAAATGAAAAAAACACAAGAGTAATTTGAGACATTGTTTTGAATGAAAAGATCCAATTTCTTAAGAACTTTCTTCAGATGATGCTTTTTTTTATCTCACAATTGATTTATCAGAGACTCTATCATCAAATATATGTAACTCGAAAGCATTTTCTAATATCCTAAGTGGATACAAATTGACCGTAAAAATTATGATAAACCAGTCAAATCTTCGAAACGCGGCAACTTTTCGTTTCGTAGATAAAAAGTGAAGTGTCTCAGAACTTAGCAGTTTCCTCACGGAATTCAGAATTTAATTAATTTCCGAAAAAAGAACTCCTATAGCACTCAACTACATACCCTTGTGACATAGTTAGTAACGCTCCATTAACTTTCCTTCCTCTTTAATCCACTAGCAAAATTTATGAACGAATTTACCCACTATGTGGATTGAAATGAATGAAACATAATACATACATAATTTAGGTACGGAGAACAGGCAGCAGAATTGTAATTAATGTGACTTCCAAAGCATTGTTCGTATTGATTAAATTTTAGCAGAATTTCAATCATTCATGTATTTGATTTTATTATTTAACTTGATATTTTCGGAAATAATTAGTAAAAAGTGGAATAATATATTTACTGAATTTCAATTTCCTGTTAATAGGAGCTGGACTTCGAAGCATCTGCTCTATCTGCAAATTCGTCGATGTATATTAGAACAGCAGCTGGTATGCCCTTTGACGCAGCTAATTAATTTGACCGGTCTCGCTTTGCAGGCAGAGTTCGGAAATTACAGCGTTAATGTAAGTAAACAGGTTCTAATGAATAATACAAAATCAATACTATTCAGCATTGTGTTTGTTACACATTACTTCTTATCTAAACTAAATATTTCTGACGAATGCTAAATATGTATGTGAAAAGGGAAATGGTACCTGGGTTTGGATAACAGGTTTCGTAAAGGGGTTTGCAATTTACAATTTACACAAAAATTGTAACTTTTAGGAACACGGATGTGGTGATTACTTCCTCCTGGAGCATTACATTCCCGAGTCTCTGATCCTAAATCCAGATCAGGATCAACAGTACTCGGATCTTTCAAGCAACGTAGAAAATCTAAAAAGACAACTTCATCAAGCTCATCGGGAGAGGCGAGGTTTGGACGCAAACAGAGCAGAAGAAACTTTCATAACACATGCTCAAACCTTGCCCGATTATGGATCTCACTATTATATAGCCACGGCAGATGCTAAAGAATTAAGTAAAATTATAAGTCGTCAAAGGATGAGTGAAAAACGAATTTCTCCAGTTGGAAAAATCTGCTCTGAAGATATTTATGCAAAATTAAAACGAGATTGTCCAGTGTCTGGAAGAACAGAAGCTTATACAGATGAGCAAAAAGTAATATTGACCAGAAGCCCAGGTGTAAATGAAGACATCTATTCTACTGTGAAAAATGGAAAGGAGAATGGCAAGGCCGTCAATGATTGCAACAAGAATGACAGAACGAGCAAATCAAAAAAGACTGAAAGCAGTGTCTGGCTGGCTATTCACGCCGAGGGTTTGAAGCTTTTTGAAAGAGGAGGTGGTCGCTTTAGGGAGAGAAAAGAACTGGCAAGGTTTCAGTGGAAGGACATTCAAACATTGAGCTACGGCAAATCCTGCCTTGTGATATATACGAAGGTTGATGGAAAACGTTGCAAGTTCAAATTGAAAATGGATCACAGAAAGTAAGTTTTAATGTTTGCCTGCAGAATTTAATAATTTAATTATATAAATCTCTATACTCAAATTTAAATTACTACTAAAACTTTTCGCCCTGATATATGACCAACTTTACCTTTATAGATTGACGATCAAATTTTTTTTCAAACTCTAAAGGATGTTTTTCATTGCAGGAGTTATTTTGCCTTCAAGCTGACATCTCTTCACCATCAATTTTTTTTGAAGCTTCGATCTGAGATGTCATCTCTTCAAGGATTGGCAAAAGGTAATTCCTATAAAAATTGTGTTTTATTTACAATTTGAATTAACTTAAATTTTAATGCTCTTAATTT
Organism: Synergus coniferae; assembly: GCA_032164275.1. Classification (NCBI taxonomy): domain Eukaryota; kingdom Metazoa; phylum Arthropoda; class Insecta; order Hymenoptera; family Cynipidae; genus Synergus; species Synergus coniferae. The sequence goes on from JAUEJJ010000046.1 coordinate 2,423,417, forward strand.
TTATTTAGATTTCGGAGTCCCTCTTGTTATTGAGCCGAATTCACCAAAGGTGAAATCTGAAAGTGGAAAAACAAAAATTTCAATAGCAAATGCAATAAAAAAGCAACCGGAAATACAATATCCCTTTCAATTAGAGGAGTATCAGAACAAGGAAAACGAGAATCCACAAAAAGAATCTGTTAACTGGAAAAGCAATCAAGTCACGACTACTCCAATGTGTTGTTCTTCTCCAGAAGATGATGTTCTTTATGCGCAAGTGAATGCCCGTTTGGAACCGGAAGGCGAGTCACGTGACACGGAGGAAGAATCGGATCGAGGCGGAAGTACAATAAGAAATCAGGCAATCTCGAGAATTTTGAATAGGCCAAAAGTTCTTTCATCAATTGAGGATCAGATCTATGGTTATGCGAATGTGGGTCGTTCTCACGAGGAGGCATACGTTTATTGCATTCCGAAATTGATACACTCCAGTGATATAGAAAGGCTTGAGGTGAAATCTGAAAAACCAATTGAGGATATTTACGCGGCTGTTAACAAAACTGGACTGAAGAAGAAGACCCAACTTCCGGTCCCTGAAGAAGTTTGGGATGTGGATGATATTAAGAAATCCATGAGCAAGGTCAGAAAGTCTCGTTTTTAGTTATAATATATACTTTTTAAATATTTTCTTTGAAAAAAAAAAATAATTAGAATATTTGTAATTAATTTTCGTGTTCTTTCTACTTTGCAGGTGAAAACATCTAGTTTACCGAATTATGGAACACCAAAATCGAGACAAGCAAGTGGATTTCGAACCCCTAGTTTACCACGTCGTTTGGGTGTAAAAATGGGAACTCGCGCTATTTACAGCAGCAGTAATCTGGTGCAAAGGGATTCCTCTCTTGCCGACGATTTAGAGTCTCTGTCTCTAAAATCAGATACAGCTTCGTCGATGCAATCAACCCCAGCACGATCAGTCGAGTCTCCTATGCCCGAAGCTTACGTACTAAGTAAATTTTTCAAAACTATTTTACTTATAGAGACTGGTATTTAAACAATATTGATTGTATATTTGTATTAAAAATATGTACATATATATATTATATATTTCAAAAAAGATTTCGGAAAAAAATGATCTACACTTTGATAATTTTTAAGAGACAACAAAATATATTTTTATTAAATTATTTATTAAATATTAAATTAAAAATCATTTAAAGGTTTAGTATTTTAGAATATTCTATGTGAACAGTTCGGCTATAAAATATATTCTGTTCCTAACCAGAAAATAAATTTTTTCTCTATCAGATGCCGATATTCGATCAGCGAACGAAACTTTCCTGATACCGAACGACGAAACGATGTCCCCATCCCTTGCGGCTCGCCTTGAGGAAATGTCTTTCGCTGAGGAGCGAATTCTGCATGTGATAAAACTCCAACGGGGTAATGGTGGAAGTATAGGGTTGCAAGTAACCGAGGGAAACGACAGGGGAGTTTACGTCCAAGCCGTTTCCGTCGGAGGATCAGCCGATATGGCCGGAAACGTAAACAAGGGTATAAAATCAAAATTATTACTCAAAGTACATATACTGAAAAACAGTGAACCATTTCAACCTTATTGATTTAATATTTTTTGCTTAACAGGTGACAGAGTGGTGGCAATAAACGGTCAAAGTTTGATGAATCTTGGTTACGAAGATGCTCTTAAACTCCTTCAAAGTTCATCGGAAACTGTGGAATTAGTGCTCTCTCAAGTTGCCTCCAACAAAAATGGAAACAGGATAAAGACCGAACAAGGCTTGCCTAACTCTAATAATTATCTCGAGTAAGTGTTTTACTTTATAGTAAATCATCAAGTGACCATTAATCTGTATTAAAAAGTTTTATTCAATTTCTGATGATAATTTAATAGCAACTATCTTTCTTTTCTTTCCTAGGAGTATCCGATTCAACATCACTTCAGAAACCGACACTTGGAGCATGGCGACAAAATGGCTCAACAGCGAAGAATCGTCAGATCAAAAAAGTACTTGGAACTCATACAGTAGTTCAACATCGACTGCAACTGAAAATTACAACTTGAACAGCACCTACACCATATCAGAAGGAATCGATCCTCATGCTTTACAATCTGCCAGCATGATGCTTAGTCTTGAAGATTTCGACGTTAGCAGAACAAGTCGACAAGTCTTCATCTAGAAAAGAAAATTTCAACATCGGTAAATCACTTTTTTACAAATTCTTATTTAGATTATATTCAAAGGGATAACAAAGTGCAAAGAGCAACAATTACAAAGAATTTAAGAGTACGAGCAGGTACGAGTATTTTATATTCTCAAAAAAGACTAAACAATTTCTTATCAGTAAAAAGATATAGCTTCGTGAAGTAATAATTTCGCAAGAATCAAATTCCTTTCTCTTTTTCTTTCCATTTCTAATTTTTTAGAAAATGGAGTTACATAAAATGTATGTTCATGTGAAAATGAAAGACTATCGTTCCTCTAACAGTTGCTAATCGAATTTTTTTTATCCGATTAGCGAAGCCTTCTATCTACAGAGTGTTTCCTCCTCTCCGCTCTCTAAAATAACTTTAAAATTTCTGAGGGGCATGAAATCATGTTTCTAACTATTCTAAATGCATTAGTTGACTCAATTTAGTTGTACCGAGTTACCATGTACCTACTTATCAATCAGAGCAAATGATCGACTGATTTCATTTCTTGAATGTATTTATCAGTACAGTCTGTTTGAATTGTAATTTACCATCAACTGGTTAGTTATTTAAATTCACTGAATTATAGATTTACGGTCTATATCAAAATTTTCATTCGTCAATCTCATGACTTGAGATCTAGGAGAGAAATTCATGCATGGGGGGCTGATGTTTCAGCAAGTTATATAAGTGTTATTGAATCTTTTCACACGAAGATCAAAGTTAACACGCGCAAGACATTGCCGGTAAAAAACGAGGCACAGAGAGGGGCAATATGGATCGAATGTCACTTCTAAGGAATCACCTTTAGTATCTTGCGGATGGTCTGTCCCCGTGGTCAGCGTCGCGTTTTGCGTTTCGTTTTCCACACAAGCACAATTCCACGGAATTCTGTCCGCATAGCTGCACCTTTGTTTATTATGAATAAAAGTGAGCATTTCGCCTTTAGCTTTACCTCGATTACCGATTTTAAACCAACATTCTCTGAAAAATTCCAATTCAGTTTATAAACTGAAGAAATATTTATTACATTCCTTAACAAGATTTTAATATTTGTCTCTATTTATTTTTCAGATAACGAAATTCATCCCCAGCCTCCGCCGATTCCTCCACGAAGAAAGAAACGAAAAAAACTTTCTACAACAGTAGTTTCTGAGCCAAATTCGAAAACATCTATAAATCCATCTTCGAAGCCCAGAAGAAAACCTCGTTTGCCTCCACCGCCGCCTCCACCAGTACAAAAGACTCACGAAGAAAGAAGTCAGTTTGTGAATAATTCTCAGCATAATCAAAACCCAAAATCTGATCCTGCAAATAATTCGCGAGCGGAGGTGATTTTTAAGGTTGGTGAAGACAACAGAAACTCGGAAGTACGGCAGCATTTCCAAAACGAGAACCAAAACCATTTCCAAAGTCGGAATATTTATACTTATCCTCCTCATCATCGAGAACCAAACAAATATCCTCCCCTCCTATTCACTTTTCAAGATTTTCAGACAGTCATGGCCGAATCGATATCAAACCGAGATTACCAAACTTCCCTGGATGAGACGTTTTCCTCCAATAATTTAATTGACGAAAGCAAAGTTTGCTTCAGAGTAACGACAACCAATCTTCCTTTTGAAAAGTGCCTCGGAACTTGGCAAAACTCTTTCGATAATCCTGAATTCGTAGCCTCTGATGAGAGTTCATTCATCTTTGAGGATTATATTGATAGAAGTAAACCATCTGCAAGACCCGATTTATTCAGAATAGAGAGTTTGGAAAATAGCGTCGAGGATCTTGTGCCAAACAGATCAAAGGTTAGATTTATTATTGAGTCACCCAGTACTTCTACTCCTGATGAAGATGCTGATATTACAATGGATAGTTTACAAAATATAGAATCTCTTAATAAGGATTTGGAGGAGCTTCAAAAAATTCAGTCAATTTGTGAGGCGATTCAGAATGCGGAAGGGGATATTCCTTTTGATTCCATGTTGTGTAATAGTAATGGGCTGAATTTGGTTCAAGTCGTTTCTGAAACTGACTTGATTTGTGAGGATGTTATAGAAATCGAGAAAAAAGAGGAGAAAGAAGAGGATATCGAGAGTTCTTCTAAAGAAATCATTTTCTATGATGAGGAAGGTACCCCAGAAAAAAAAATTCCGAAAATTCCAGCGAATCCAAAATTACAAAGATACAAGACCTGCACGAGTGCTGATCACTTCACGGCAGATATTCCAGAAACTGAAAAATCTGGGAGTGTTAGTTACGAAGATGCCTTCGATTCGGGAGAACTGATCCTAAAAGTTGAAAACTCTGATAATCAAAATATTTGTTTTGAAAATCAAGAGGTTCACACTATCAAGGAAAGTTCTGAAAAGAAGAAAATATTTATAGACTCTTCTCTTTGTGATTTTATTAACGATGACTGTGAAACAAAGTGGAATGAATCCTCTGATGAAAAGAGAGAAACTTTTTTGGCAAAAGAATCTCTTGAATCTGAAATAAAAATTGAGCCGTGTCCGCAAGTGTCTTCTATTCCAGTGAGTGTGCGACGAAATTCTTTTTTAGATAAGATGCTCAATGAGGAAGCTTGCGAGGTGGTAGTGACTCATCCAAAATCTGATGAATTTAAGTCACCGCCGCAAGAATTTCTGGCTTTATTAACAAGTTCTGAGAGAAAGGTTGTGAGATCTACCAAAATGGATGACGTGAAGATGAATGAAGATCAAAAAGGGAAGATCCTGAAGGAGGATAAGGTGTTGAAGAAGAGTGTTGGGGAGGCGAAGGGTGATGTGCTGAACGAATTGCTGTGCAATTTTAGTGCGATCAAATTGAAAAGCGTTGCAAATAGTAAAATTGTCGATCGCAATCCAAGTGCCAATCACGTAAAACTTCCGGATGAAAGTGTATGTGAAAAAAAGACTGATGAACTTAGAGTCAAGGAAGATGGTAGCATAAGTGCCGGGGTCACTAATCCTAGCGAAGCCTTGGCGAGTATAGAGGATCAGTTAATTAGTGTCGATAAGTGTGCCATAGCTAGGAGAAGTCCCAAAACCTGTAATAATAGTATTGACATTATTGACAATAAGGCAAACACTCCTGTAGCCCTAAGTAACGACCAATCCCACGACGCTTTTTCGATAACTCCCGGTAGCGTTAGGAACTTCATTAAGCATTACGAAATCCAACAGGAAACGAGTAATCAGTGTTTTAAGGATAAAGATGTCAAGGATAAATATGTTAAGGCTGCTGATGATAAAGTTAAGGAAAATTATGATATGGATGGGAATAAAGATTGTAAAGATAACGATGAGGTAAAAATAATAAGGAAGTTGTTATCAAAAGAAGACATCGAGACATTGGAATTGGAAAAAGGGGCTGATCGAGATTCGTTGACTGATTTGAAGAATTTGGAGGAAAATGATTCTATTGGTCTTTGTAAGTCGTTGAACTTTATAGAAAATTTGAAGAAGGAATTGGAATTCTCTTGTGAGACCTTGACAACATCAAATGGTTCCAAGGATAGAAGGCAGTCTTGTTTTAAGATCAACGACTCTTTCCCCATTTCTGAACGGAAAAAGAGTGTGCAATTTGACAGTGCGTGTACGGTGATTCAGCTACAGAAACAAGAAGAGAGTTCGATGACGTCGCTGATCAATGATATTCGATACAGAATCAAAGGGAAAACGCCAAACAAACCAGAAGGGCAGATGCCTATTAAATTCAAGACATCGCTTCGTTCAGACGACAGCACACCTGATACGCAGGTGAGTCAAT
>JAUEJJ010000046.1:2474446-2486784 GCA_032164275.1 Synergus coniferae
AATTCATTAAATTTACTATATTTAATCAGGCACTGTCGCAAATAGGAGCACTGTCGCAAATAGGTACACTTACCTTAATAAGATTTGAAATGGATAAAATTCGTAGAAAAAATCCTTTTTGAGATTCCTTTATTTTTTTAGAAAATTGAACAAATTCTTCAGTAAGGTTTGTGTCTGATGAAAATGTATGATCCTGCGTACCGATTTTGAATACCTGCTTCTTCTATCAGTGATTTCCGCAAATCAGGGTGGAAATGATAGGTCTTGTGATGGATGGCGACAGTTATTAATCGTTCGAAGTTCCACACTAGTGGGGTCTTGTAAAGCTAAATTTGACGTTTATATCATTCGAACCTCTAATACTCTAATCTATGTAAAATATATATATGTAAAATTCACGTGTCAGTGTAAACTATGGCCCTGATACTAGAAATGGCACATAAGGTTTGCATTTTATAGGAGATACTCAAGTGATATAAATTTGCAGGCTTTATTATAATTTTACTATCTCCTATTGAAAGGATTGTTATTATATTTCTATAAAATAATGAACTCTTATATTATACGCTTTATTGTATATATCAGTAAGGCGTTTTATTATACAATTAGAAAAGTGAAGTAGATTATACACTGCACTGGAAACTTGATGGATAAGTGCGATACCTTTGCTCAGTTCGCAGTAATTAAGGTCATTAACTCCTTGTGAACTAGTTAACGATATATAGTGTATTGACCCTTCTTTATGGTTGTATTATTCGACGCTGCATTTACCCATATGATCGACTTGTTTGATAAAAAGATCAAATAAGTGGCGAGATTGAGAAGAAAAAATTGCAGGAGTCAATAGAAAAAAGTTTCTAATTTTTAGACTCGATTGAATAATTAATCTACTGATTTTATTAATTTTACTTATTGTTCTTATGCTATATACTATACTAAAATAGTATTCAGGAAGTAATAAGGAAAAATGATAAAGGTTAATTTTCTTGAAAATTTAATAGGAATCTCACGTTTGAAAGGATAAGTCACTGAGATTTCATTCTAAATTTTGAAGTTCCAAATTCACGTCTGGGCGCTGTTTCCGGTAAAATATATGGTCGGCAGAGGGTCATTCCCATAAAACTTGAGAATTATATGCGGATCTAAGAGTCATCTAACATGAAAGATTAATTTGCAGATGCATAACTGTGACTAAGGTAATTTATTCATGAAATTTTGGAGATTATGAAAGTAAGATAACATGCAAATTTGCATATCTAATGGAAGACATTTGTAGCATAATCAGCTAAAGGTCTCTAGACATCCTCATTGATAAAAAGGACAGTTCTTCACATACATATTTTTAAACTTTCTTCAAATAATAACTAAGTAAATTGTTTAACGTTTTACAGATGAAGAGACAGAGTCGACAGGATATGCTCCAGAAGGAAAACTTTCCGAGGGAACTCAGGGGGATTTGGTGAATAACGACAATTCTTTCCTCGGATTTAGTGATTCCAAGTATCAACATCACCAGCAACAAAAACTACTTCAACATCAGCAGCAACGAGAAGACCACAAAAGAGGAACTCGAAAACGTCGTCCTCCTCCACCCCCATTGCCATCTTCTTGTAATACCTATGTCACCGAAAACGTCTGTGAAAAGTATAATAACGGAAATCCAGCCAGCAAAAGGAACGAATCCAGACATGACGTAAACGGGCAGGGATTACCGGATGGTGGTCTCAATCCAGCAGAAATGGGCTCAAATTTAAGTAGACATAACGCGGGAAAGGGTCTCACCGGCCGGAGGACGCAATCATCTGGAAATCTCTGTGATGCAAAAGGGAAGCTGAATAGCGTTGGGAAAATCTTTGTACCCTGCTCCAGTGCTTCTAGAGAGAGGTGACTTTTGATTTCTATTGTTGATTTTGTAAGCTCCTTCTCAAGGTGGAAAGGAAACAGGTGGATGCTTTCAAAAGCTATTTATATATTATACTTTAATGAAGGGTCCATCTCCTTCCACTATTTTCAAATATTTTCCTGTTGAACATCGTTTTATCATTTTTCTCCATTCGCTAAATATTTTTCTTTAATTCTACAGAAAACATTTTGTAGATTTGTTAATATGATGTTTTATACCATATTAACTCATATCATATCACTCAAACATTGTAGAAAAAATTGTTACCTTTAATCATTCCTCAGCAGAATTTCTGTGGTTTTTAAGAAATTCAGCATTTTATTAATATTTTGCACCCTAAAGTAATATAAAACGTAGTCCGTGGCCTTCTTTTATAACTGTAAATCTCTAACTTGCGAAGATCTCCGATTTCAGCACCCAAATGGATCATAATAAAAATAAATTAATAAATAGCCTTAATATATAAAAAGTCAGGAAAGAAGCCCTCTTCTATTACTACTGCATTGTCCTACATTTTCGAAGCGTCTTATCCTTGACCTACATCGCATTTCCACATGTCCTACATTTGGAAAATTTAATTCAAGAGCCCTAGACTTCTCTATTGATTAATAAGATTAGAAATTTCAATTTACCGACAATTACGACAATTATTACATTATCACTGGAAATTGAACGCCTGTATAACTGCTCTCAAAATTGGTCATGAAAAGGTATATTTTTTCTTTAAAAAAAAGTCAAATATTTAAGCAATTGAAAATTAAAGACGTTCAATTTTTAGTATGGATTCTACATTTGTAATAATATTCTCACTTTTCAAACACCAGGTACAAATTCTGTGGTTCTTTGCCTAACCACTTGGATGATAAGGAGGGTCTCGAAATCGAATCTGGAGAAAACAATAATGTGATTCACAGTGTTGTGGGTGGAAACCTCCCTGGGACGTTACCACATCAAAAGAAGCTAGCCGGTTTGCATATCTCCGACAGCGAACCACCATTTGGTACTTTCGACCTCGTTAAACGTCCATCCCAAGATTCCTTAGAAGGCGATCCATGGAGGTTGGTATAACTTTACAGAGACAATTTAAGCCGAAGAATTCCTTGTCCTTTAAGGATCTAAAAATATTTATATGAATTTAAAGAGATTAAAATCTTTTAAGACTAAAAAGGGATAATTGATTCATCTGTTTTTTTTTTATATATATACACATGTATAAAGTAGAGCCTCTTTGCAAAATTATAACTCTTATTTATTTTTAACTTATCTGCACCTGAATATGGTAATCAGAATTGTAATGCCATCAAAACTATATTTTATTCTATATTTTCCAGATACAGACTGAGCGACGAATTCGAACCAGGAAAGTGTCAATTACACTCCCTTTTGGCAGCGAAAAATTCCAAAGGCTCGGATACAGTCGATAGTAGTCAACCAGCTTCAAAGACGAGATTCTCTTTTACTAAATCAAAGGCTAAAAGTTGGAATCGACAAGAAAGTGAGACATACAAGGGAAGCAGTTCTTTCAAGGAAGTGAGAAGGGATTCTGCAATCAATAAAAAAGATTTCGAGAATGGGGCTAACTCCCGACGAAGGTTTTCGGCCAAAAATTTCGTTGATAATGAACCAGTCAGTGTTATTCATAAACCAAGTTGCCAGTTGGTTAAACACCGTCTTCATTCGACTTTATCTCTTGATCTTACACAGAGAAAACTTTCCGGAAATGAACCTCAGGATCAAGGATATGCCTCTGAACGTTCTCCAGAGGATGAACAACCACCTTCCCTTCCTGGGCAGGATGACCTCTTTCCTCATGTTACTCCTGGTGATTATGCATTTCAAATTGTATAATGTCTTATTTTAATTGTGATAATAGTTACACTGCACAGGAAAGAATATTCAGCTCAAGAAAATGTCTCTAAAAGCATTTTCAACTGAATAAAGTTGGTACCACGTGTTCTTGGATTTCAATGCGACTTCTCGTCCTTGCTAATTCTGTCATGAATGTTTCAGAAAATACATTCAGAGTAGTGCTGGAGAAAAGTAATCGAGGACTCGGTTTAAGCGTTTCCGGGGGCGGAACTGCTGGCCCGGTCAGGGTGAAAAGACTCTTCCCGCAACAACCGGCTGCACTTTCTCACAAACTTGAACAGGGAGATATTCTTCTCGCAGCCAACGGAATTCCTCTCACTGGTCTTACCAACTATGTAAGTAATTTTATTTTATTCTAACTGCACGCAAATTTGTGCAAAATCTGATGCCTTGAATTTATTCCTTACTCTTTTTTGGATTTAAATTCTCACAATTTTATTATGATACACATCGTATCTGGTAAAAATGTTTATCTTTGCAAATATTTAAATAAGATGAGAAACCTGGGTCAAAAGGTTCTGAGTTGGCCCAAAACCAAACCCGATACATCATAGAAAGCAATAAAGAAGACGTTGGGAGTAAGGTATTGAGTGACAAATGACATATAACAGTTTAGAAGACACAAATCGATAGTCGAGTAAGATGTACGTCCCAATCTGCTATTTGCAGTCATATTTTCATTTACAACCACCATGTCGAGGAAAATTATATTGGCCAGAACAGCTATACTTAAAAGGCAGTTAGCCTTCCTGAAATTCCGGAACACATGTAAATTTATGAAAATTTATAGAGTTGCAGATAACCAAACTGCTTCCATATACTTTTCCATAAGTTCTCATGATTTCCCTTGGGTCATGGTTAACGTTTCCAATACCTTGATTTAATATATCAAAAAGAAAGAAATCTGCTTCAAAATTAAAAAAAAAATCAGTTATTTCTAATGCTTGAAGGCTTCACAACGTAAATTAAAAAATAGGGGAATTTATTCTCTAAAGCAGTAAAAGTCAGAACTTGCAATTCATTTTTTTTTCTTCTGAACCTGAAACCGTATTCTGAAACTGTTGTAATTATCTTCTATTCAGACAAGAGGTAATAATCAATTTAAAAGGAAAAAGAAGAAAACACTGCATAATTCAAGATTGAAAGTTGAATATAAACATCCAGAGGGGTCAATAAGTTTGGAATAATGGCTAAAAGACCAATAGACCAATATATCAGGACTATTCATTGAAGAAGGTTATTAACTTTGTTACAGGAGGCCCTCGAAGTTCTACGAACTACTTCCAATAAGGTCGAGTTAGTGGTGTGTCGACTACCCAGTGAATCAACTGGATCTAGTCCCGATATACCTCTACCACCTCCGCCACCACCAGTACGACGAGAACCACCTCCGCCCCTACGGATATTAAATCCCCTGCCACCACTTCAGATTGAACCCTGTGGAGTATGTATTAGCAGTCTTATTTCTTTCCACATTCCACTACTTTTTCCAACAGTACTACTAAATTAATGCAGAATGACTTCGATCTAATCCAATAAAATCCTGATTGAATTTGCCTGAAATTGCAGGAGAATCGGTTAACACTATGTTACTCTCTTAACGATATTCGAGAGCAAAGTGAAGAAAACTTTTCAGAAAATGGTCTGAGCGAAAATGCTTAGTGTTCGAAAATTCTCGACAACTTGATATTATTCTCGATTTTCATTTAGAGACTGAATAAACAATTTTCTAACAATGTTTCTAGGAGTTCGACATCGAGATGACAAAAGTTGGGGGAAGCTTAGGTTTCACGCTAAGAAAAGCTGATAGCAGTGCCCTGGGACATTATATTAGAGCTTTGGTGAGGGAGCCAGCTTTAAGCGATGGAAGAATTCGACCTGGTGATAAAATTGTTGCCGTTGATGGAGCAACACTTTCTCCCATGAGCCACGAGGAAGCTGTTGCTCTCCTTAGGCAGTGTGGTCCGAAGGTGAAGCTTCGACTTTATCGTGATTTGGCACAAACCCCTGTTTCTGCCTTATCACCAACGGAACCTGATTACCCACTGCGTCCGCCAAGAACTAGTTTAAGGTATCTGCTTTCCATAAAAAATTTATCGATTATTGTAAGTGGCACTGTATTGGGAGAAGTGTACAAAGGAATAGATAGAAATTTCCAAACATGTTGAATAAACAGGAAGAGAAAGAATAGACAAGAAATTGAGATTAAGAATAAATTTATTGAACTATCTGTTTCCAAAAGATAACGAATTAAACTTACTGTACCTTTTTAAAAACCAAGTTATCTTCAATTTTAGACAAGAAGCTGTTGATATGCTCTGTGATTTGGCGGTGCGGAAATTATCACCAGGAACTTATAGTGGTTCAAACGATTCCAATTGTTCCACATCAGGATATTGTACCTTGCCAAGAAAACTTCGAAGACCTGCCCCACGAACTCTCAGTGCCGAGACTAATCATGGTATTTATAATTTTGCTAAACTATTTTTAGTGCCGTTAAACAGTTGGAGAATAATGTAGATAACATTATTATTCTCCTTTCCAGGAACTAGAAGAAAGAGCGAGTCATCTCACGCTTCGACCCTCAGTCAGGGGGAGACTTCGGAATCGGATCAATGCTCGATAAAAACTCAAATAACTAATTCTCAACCAGATACTCCTGCAGATGATATAATAGATCCCCCATCTCTTTACGATGCCGATTCTTACGATTCATCCAAAGCAGCTCGACCGAGTTTTCTGGACCTTTCTGCTCCACAAGACAAGCCTAATTTCCAGTTCAGTATTAAATCTGACAAACAGAGACAAGCAGTATGTGAAGAAAATGCCTCGAATTTCGGAAATTCCAATACATTATCGAGCGATGAACTGGATAGTAATCTACCCTCTGAACCAGCATCTATGCCACCAGTTTCATGTACCAACACTGATGCCACATTCAGTCATAAAAATCCTGCATATCAGAGCGCGAATCCAACTTCGAGTTCGAAGGAAAATGGTACCAAAAGCAAAGTTGCTCATTCCAGTGATCAGGACATCCCAGGTTAGTGTTAACGTTTAAGAAGTTAGTAAGTTTTTATTTAAATTAGGATTCACCAGTGTTCGATACGTTTCTAATTAAAACTATGCGAAAATTTCAAATCGATACTTTCAAATCCTGGTAATTATTAAATATTATTTTATTATCTCAAATTATAAGCTATTTTGCAATTGAAAATAAACAATGAACATATATTTTGACTAGGTAAAGTCTTTGGGAATGAAGATCCAGGTGGAAGCAAGGGTTTGCTAAAGTGGAAAGGTGTAATGTTTGCTCCAGATGATAATGAGGGTTCTGAAAACATTCAGAATGGTGAAGGAAATGGAGATGAAGAGGGAGGTGGTAAAAAAAAATCCACGACCCGCGAAGAAGGAGATGAGGTAGGAATATAAATTAAAATTTTGTGAATAACAAATTTTCGTTTTTTTAGCTAAAACAATAAAGTCTAAATGTTATATTCAGGTTTTTATGGTTGAATTGACTCGAGGATGGAACAGTCGACTTGGCTTTAGTTTAAAACCAGAAGGCGATCAAACTGTGATTTCTGTTGTCTACCCAGACAGTGTAGCGGCAAAAGATGGCAGACTTAAAGAGGGCGACGTAATTATTATGGTAAGTAACGAAATTTAGCACTCGAGTAAAAATTGTTTTCACATCTTGTCAGTTGAGAGATTAAATATAACTGAAAATTGAAGTAAAATTAATGTTCAAATTACTCATTTTCAGATTAACGATGAGAGTGTAGAAGAAATGTCTACAGCTGACTTAATAGATTTGTTACGCAAAGTTCGAGGATCGATAGGCATCACTGTTTTAAGAAAAAAGAAGCAGTGCGTAAAAACATGATAGGTGCATTCAAAATGAAAAAGTTGTCCAATTTGTTAATTAAGAATAATATCAAAAGATTCTTCGAAAAGGCTTAAAACTATATTTCAACACTTTCACCTCAAGAAATAATTATGCCAATAAAAAGTCTATTAATATTAAATAAACATAAGTCGAAGCTGTTAGAGTAAAAAATATCTAAGTCGCAGAGTTTATTTCAAGAATGGATAAATTGAAAGAAAAGGAAATTGTTAAAAAATCGTTATTCTGTTCTTCTAAATCTTAAATAATTTCTATGCCTTTTTAAGTAGCCAATTCCTAATTATTTGCGTATTTTTCGATTGAAAGCAATAATATTCTTGCCTTTGCATTTAAAACTCTGCCATGTCGCGATAAGCTTAGAGGCGTTTTCACTTTACCCATGTCGAGTGCCTAGTCTTGAGAATATAAGTAACTTAAATATCTTTAAAATTAAGAAAAAAATGTACAGCTATCTATTGAGATCGAATTATTTATACTGAAACAAAAGATTACGTGCAATAAAATATTTTTTTTTATCGAAGAAATTTTTCTTGTTGCAAGAAAAATTTTGTCAGATCAAAAAAATATTTTATTAAACGTATTCAGGACTACCGTCAAATGAGGTAATTTCGGGCATATGAAATAAATTCGGAGAACTGCTAAACTGATAGTTGAAATTACTCACAACGGTTCTAACTGCATGTCCAAAGTTTCCCTGCTGGACGGTACACTTCTTTGAATCTACTAATTTTTGTTTTGTTTTTGAATGTAGGTAGGCAGAATCCGATATTTTGATTCTTCGGAAATCAAAAAGCAAAACGTATGTGTGCTGTGCGTACATGTATATATGGTATATATACATATAAATTAAATTATATTATATTAAATAAATATAATATAAATAACGAGTCTAAAAGTAGTGCATAATAATAGTGCGTTCTTTTCGCAGCAAATTCTGTGTACTGAAAATGCAGGGTGAGACGTTGAAGACTATTTTCTAAAATATCTCAAGGTTTTAGGACGATTTTTAATTTAATTTTTATATATTAAATAATACCAACACCGATTTTTTATACTAATTATTTAAATAGGATTTACTTCCAAATCGTGTTATATTTATTACTCATTTCGTATGAAAACGAACAGTATTAGAAAAACAATTTAAAATCAATATCAATTTTTGCAACGTAAACTAATTTTACATAATTTTATCCTTATCAATTATTTTAGAAAATTCGATCTAACATGCCACCCTGTAGTAAAAGTCTCAATATTTTTAAGGTGAACAAAATCAAAATATTCAAGGATATACATAGATATCGATATAAAAGTATTGCGAATGTCAGCGTTGTTAAAACTCGTTTGCCAGAGAGTTTAAATCGAAATAAGACTTTATTGTGAACTAATTGCAATAAAAGCTAAGTCGTATAAGCAAAAAAATAAATCTAAAATGTAAAATACGTAAAGAATGTCATTGTTTTCAGTCACTAGATTGTGTTGTAGGTCATGTTATGTTACAATTAAATTTGTTTCAATCTACAGAAGAATAAAGAATATACAATATAGTATACGTTCAACAAATATATCTATTTTATTATAGAGTCTGTAGCAATTAAACTGCGTAACAATTCAATTTTTATATTCATATTTAGTTCCGCCTTCAAAAATCAATGGCGCACACGCATGGGCCTTAGGAGACCAGCCACACGGTAACTGGCGCTGTGGCCAACCAACTACTAAACTAAACTAAACTTGGGAGGGAAGGAGGGTCCAGACAGTAAAATTGGGGAAGGTTAAACACTGTTAAACATTAATTTGAAAAAATACATGATAAAATTAATTGAAAATGAGAAAGAAAAGAAAAACAACAGTTTTCTACAAAACTGTATTAAAAAAATGAATTAAATATTAGGGTGGGTTGAAAAGAATTTTAGGAATCGATAACAAAATTATATGTATGGAAGAGTAGCACCTTAGGACCCTAAAAAGGTCAGCTATATCATATTATATATTAAAAAATATATGTATAACTTATGAATACGAATTTAACTAAAATGACAATATAACTTCTTATAGATAAGGCAAATCTTTAGGCTTTCTTGACACATCAGCGTGCTTGGCAAAAAAAAAAACATTCAGAAATCGACAGCATTTAAGCACATAATATTATTTATATCTTACTGTAATTAAGCTAATTGTCATGCATAAAAATTCAAAAATATTATACAATATATAATAAAATAAGTGGCCACATTATTATCACAGTTAATTGAATGCTCTGAAGTATTACGTTTTTTATAGTTGTACCTAGCAGCCTGAGAATCCTTGACACCCTTAGAAGATTAACACGTACAGCTTTTGTAATTTGTACATTAAGAATTTTAAAGCTTAAAGAGTATATAATTGTAAAAATGAGTAAAAGTTCAAAAAATCTTTCGCTCTTTAAGCTTAAAGTACAATACAAAAATAGTTTACTGAGTAGAAGAAAAATTAAAAACAGGATAACGCGGTGCAAAATGCTCTTTAATTCCTATAGCATAAACTGAGTCATCTTCGTCTTGAAGAGTTTCTGTCCCAAACATTGATTCCTCATAGGAAGGCGGTGCTGAAAAAATAAATATCACTTTCAAATGATATATTGTAGATCTTTTACTGTATTCAAGCGAAAAAATATAATTTTTATTACGAAAACTGGGATGTGTTGAGGAATAGATGGCCACGGAATAATCTGGAGGAGCAGAAGAAGAAGGTCCTATTGCAGGAGGTGCAGATGGAGGAAATTGACTGCTTTTAAAACCAAGTTGGGGAACCAATAATGACTGATAAGTAGCAAGAGGAACGGTTCCTATTAGAATTAGAGTTGTCGCTTTCAAGTTCTTACTACATCTGAAAAGAAGTCCAAAATTAAAATAATTAGATAATGTTGTAAAGACTATATACATAAAGCATCATATACCCACGGATCTGGGTTGCAGACTTCTATTTCCAATTCATATCTAACATCTATGATGCTGCAATTCTTTAAATTGGATGGTGGAAGAGGAGGAACTTTGAACAAATGTTCACAGTTGACCACATCTCGACGACCGATTAAACCTTTGCTTACTTCAATTATGGTTTTATTTTTTTTCCTGGTAGCTGAAGATGGTTTAGTCACATGGAAGGTCATTTTCTAAAATAAATATTTAATTTTTCTTATGATTTAAATATCTAAGTTTAAATTAAAGTCGTTTAAATGTAAATATTTCACCTTTTCCAATCTAAGTTTAAGATGGAAGTCAATTTCTGATTCATTTTCTACATTGATTTTAATTGGAATCGATTGTCCTGGAACGTATCCTCTAACTGGCAATGATAAAGTAATTGTGACGGGTGGTGAAGGCGAGCAACAGCCGAAAGTTTTCGCCTTTTCTAGCGAGACAGGTTCCTAACAATGTAAAAAATTCAAAATATCAATTTTTTCAATTAAGCACAAGATATTTTTCAAAATTACCGAAGCTCTGGGATCTGCATTGAGATCGTAGACAGAAACAACTGTGAAGGCCGCTTTAGTTTCATGATCAAATTTCCAAGGACGATCGATAATTCCTTTAATTGTATACCTAACACTGCCCAAACGAGATTCGTAGCTACTTGGTAAATTTGACGGTAATTCATATTCAAAAGGAAAAATGTGTTCTCCAGGATCAATTTCGATTTCCTCATCTGTGGATTTCGGTAATTAGTTAAATTTTCTGTAATATTGTTTCCTAACAGATTCCTAATAAACCAGGAATATTATTTTATGTGAGAGTAAAATTAAAAAATTATATACATATAGTTCTTACTCTCCCCACCAATATGATAATATTTTTTTAAGAAATATTCTTCATGACCTCGATACTGGTGTTTTCCTATTTTCCAAGCTGTTTTAGCTTCTCCTTTTATTTTTATTTTTATCCCTAAAGACAGAAAAAGCGCATTAGTTTAGCGTTTATTTTTTTAAATTCTTTACGCTTTATTTTTTAAAGTTTTTCTCATTAATAATAATGTTTCTTTCTTGGAAGCTTAAAAAATGGTAAATAAATACTTTTCAATTTGTCAATTATACAGGGTGTCACAAAAGTCCCGGGATGGCTGGATATTTCCCCAGGAAGTAACTTTCAACAAGGAATTCAATGGTGGCCTTTATTTTGAACTTGACACAATGACTCACGTTTTTTTCAAGGTCAAATGTTTTTTTAAAATGGGAACTCCCTTTTTTTACATCGACAATCGATAGAGCAGGTAGTTTTGCGGTCAAGTATGTAGCCAGATCATAAAAAAATTTTGTATAAATTAAATTTTAAGTGAAGAAAAAAATTGAAAAAACCTTGAAGGTCATAGTCATATATTATCTACATACCTCGACACTTTTTTGGAGAATCCAGAACTAAAATTATTTTTCCTGTGACAGTTTCTCCAGCCTGATAAGTTTTCACAGGGTTATCAAATATTATTTTAAATTCGTTCACACCCATTTTAAAAAAAGTGGACAAATGAATCGTTTAGAAATTTTATTCCTACTTTTTGTTTATGTAATTAGAGAATTGGATTTTCTCACTCTTCTGCATTTCATGCACACATGTTACAAACGTTATAAACAAAAATTATTACGTATCCTATTCCAGCCTATTCTAAAAAGATTATAGGTAGGTACAC